>SKCR01014294.1:0-183229 GCA_019454045.1 Zanthoxylum bungeanum | reverse complement strand
AACCCACAGGGATTGCGTTAACTAGCACTAAATACTACAATTGATAATCCTAACTTTATTCAGACAATAATTAACAAAGATTTAATTAAATAAATAATAAAATAATTATATATGATGAACTAATACGATAGAGATTCAGGATCCTGATTTCACCTAACTGTCACCTATGTATTTGTCATGCCAATTAATCTTTGTTCAGTTATATTGTTTATAAGTCAAGACTCTAAAAATATTCACTACCTCTCTCGAGTATCAGTGAAAATATCATCAATTACAGATTTCGATATCTCTATAAAAATCTAGTAGTTAACAACTCGTTACGCTTTGTGATTCTACATTAACGACTTCAAAGGAATTTATATATTCTCTCGAACTCAATAAAACTCCTAGGTTATATCCTCTAGATCTATTCAAAATCTCCTCTCTCGAGTGATAGATTTCAAACATGTATCATTATATTTGTGGCCAGCAAACACAAAGCATTAAACTCAAAAGAATATAAATAACTCAATGAAACTTCATAACAAAATTAGCAAACAATACAAGGTTCAAGCATCGATTACATCATTCTCCAGAATTAAGGAGTTAGTTCATGACTTAAATGTAAAAACAATGATAAACAAGTCGTGAATCTAATGGAAATCATTAGCGTTCTAAGAAAGACACTAGAAGGTAAAACTCGAATTGAATCTCTTCCTCTTTGGACGTCACCGCCTTCGTCTCATATTTTCGTTCTTCAATCATTCTCCTTGGATCTCTCTAAAATATGTATTTTGGTGTTTTGTGTTGTGTATTAGCCTCCTTTTGTTAGTTTTGAATGAACTAATGTATTTATAATAAAATCCTGAAGTCATTGGGTACATAAAATTATAATTTTTTTTTTATATCTGGTGCGTGTGAGGGGCGCTGGTTAATTGGCGCCTCAGCGCCCAGCTTTTTGGAATTTTTATGGGCGCTGTTTAATTGGCGCCTCAGCACCCAGCTCTCTGGAATTTGTATGGCCGTTGTTCTGCCGTGGGCGTCGCGGCGCTAAGACTTGGGCGCCGCGAAGCCTGTGCACAAAAATGAATAGATCTTTTCGAGTTGATGCAAATTGATATATTATGGATCTCATAACTTTTTCTAGATCAAAAGTTATAGCCTTTTTATATTCAGTACGCATTTGATGCTTGTTTTGCCTGTTTTTGAGTCTGATGCTACCAGTAGGTTCCGAAACACGCGTAATTAATCCATTCTTTATGTTCTAATGCTTCATACAAATATGACATAAAATAAACTATAAATGACATTAAATGACTATAACCATAACAAAATAATAGGCTAAGAATGCATGAATTAGTGAGGTATAAACCACACTTATCACTCCCCCTGTAAAAGTGTAGAGAAAACCTATTGTAGATTTTCTACCATTAAGATTCCTACCGTATCTGAATCTGTATAGCCTTCCAAGATTGGATCAGCTTCCTCGTAGTATAGACGTAACTTCGATGTACCCTTGAGGTACCTGTGAATCCATTTGACTACCTTCCAGTGTTGTTTTCCTGGGTTAGAGTGAAAACAACTCACTATACTCACTATGTGAGCAATATATGGCCTGATATATACCATAGCATACATTAGGATTCCAACTGCTACAGAATATGATATTGGTGACATTTCCTCTATCTCTTTCTTGGATGAGGGGCGCAAACTCTTGCTCAGTTTAAAATGACACGCTAGTAGAACACTGATTGATTTGGCTTTCTGTATATCGAATCTTCTGATTATCCATTCAATATAACTCTCATGTGAAAGCTTTAATCTTTTGTTCTATCTATCACGAAATATCTATATTCTCAAAATTTATGGATTTGATCCTAAGTCTTTCATATCGAAAGACTTAGAGAGTTCGTTCTTCAGCTGATTGATCTTCGTTGCTTCTTGCCAACGATCAACATGTCATCTACATATAGTAGAAGAGTAATAAAATTTTCATCTGGAAACCTTTGAATGTATGCACACTAATCTGTTGCAGTTCTTTTGTAGCATTAAACCACCATGAATGAGTCAAAATTCTTGTACCACTACCTTGGTGCTTGTTTGAGCTTGTACAAGCTTTTCTTCAGCTTGCAAACAAGGTTCTCTTTTTTCGAAACCTTGAAACTTTCAGGTCACTCCATGTATATTTCTTCATTTAGATCACCATGAAAAAAATGATGCCTTAACATACATCTATCCAAGCTCTAAGTTCAAACTGGTTACTGTAGACGCTGGTTTTCACCCGAGGTCCACAATTGAGATTTCATGAAGGGGGTCACTGGCGATCCTGCAAAACAAAGTGTAGAGTGAGCGGGAATTCTACCCACCGGTGTGGTGGGAGCCGGGGGCACTCCGACGCTCAAGTCAGTGAAGGTACTAAGGAGTTAGAAAGTGGGAAGTCAAAGGTTGCCGTGAGGGCGGTCAGTCGGAGGTGTGATGAGCTTGAGGATGTCTCAAAGCTGTAAGTAGGAGAGCTAGAAGTTGAATCCCCATTTCCTCATGGAGCCTCTTTTCCTATATACCCACCTGGGGGTATGTCCTTAATCACACTTGATCATTCGTAACGGTCAACTTCATGATGAGTATTTACTGCTTTTACCTATTGTGGGTTGGAAAGGCTGGTTTGTGTTTATGAGTATGGGCGTTACGTTTGACTGGAGTAGGGTGAGCCTCGATTATGCTTTGAGCACGTGACATCTCACTGGGCCTGGGCTTGTGAAACTATGGGCCTCTATACACTTTAAATATTGTGGCTTCCTTTTAAGGTAGAAGCTTGGGCCTGGAGTAAAAGGCAAAATTGCCCCTAGGCTAAATTTGGCCCATACAATTTGTCCCCTACTCTCTTAGTCAAGGAATCCTTGGCTTGGAGAGTACTTGACGCATGTGTCTTCTGGGACGAGGCCGTAGCATGTAGGTGTACTTGAGCGTTGATGCTACCTATTGGTTGAACCAAACGAATGTCAAGTTATGAACTTGACTCTATAAGGGCCATTGGGGAAGTACCCAGTCATCCGAGCCAGATGATGGTCGGGATAATGAACTCGACTCTACTAGATCTATTGGGGAAGTATCCAATCGTCCGAGCCAGATGATGGTCGGGATAATTGACTCTACATGAGACAATAGTGATGTACTCAGTCGACTAGACTTGCTGAGGTTAGGAAGATATAAGTCATACGACATGTGTAGTCTACGTGTATAACTTGACTGGACGTGAGTCCCTAGGGGATGTCCCCGGTCGACTAAACCAGATGAAGGTTCAGGATATAAGTCATACGACATGGGTAGTCCACATGTATAACTTGACTCGACGTGAGTCCCTAGGGGAGTGTCCCCTAGTCGACTGGACTTGTTGGGGTCCAAGAAGTTTAACTCATACGACATGCATAATTCATGTCTTTGACTTGACTCGTATTGAGTCAGTGGGGATTGTCCCCTAGTCGACTGGACTCGTTAGGTCCAGGAAGTTTAAGTTATACGACATGCGTGATTCATGCCTTTGACTTGACTCGTAGTGAGTCAGTGGGGATTGTCCACTAGTCGACTGGATTCATTGGGTCCATGAAGTTTAAGTTATACGACATGCGTGATTCATGCCTTTGACTTGACTCGTAGTGAGTCAGTGGGGATTGTCCACTAGTCGACTGGACTCATTGGGTCCAGGAGTTTAAGTTTATACGACATGCGTGATTCATGTCTTTGACTTGACTCGTAGTGAGTCAGTGGGGATTGTCCACTAGTCGACTGGACTCGTTGGGTCCAGAAAGTTTAAGTTATACGACATGCGTGATTCATGTCTTTGACTTGACTCGTAGTGAGTCAGTGGGGATTATCCCCGGTCGACTGGACTTGATGAGTCCAGGAAGTTATAAGTCGTTCGACATGAGTGATCCATATCTGCAACTCGACTCAGAGTGAGTCTGTGGGGGTTGTCCCCGATCAACTGAACCAGTGAAGGTTCAGGAGGGTCTTCACTCCTCACTCTACGAGACCTAACAATGATCAGTGAGGGTCTTCATTCCTCATACTACAAGACCTGACAAAGCTCAATGGAACTACTGTCGAAAGGGCTATCAAGTGGATCTGACGAGAATCCATGAAGGTCATCACTCATTCTCCTAGGCCTGATGAAGGTCCAAAAGACTACGGTTGAATGGACTTGTCGTATAGACTTGATGAATGTCTAACAATGTCTTTCTTACTCGATTAGACCCAAGGAAGGTCTTGGATTCTACAATGAGCTTGACGAGGTGACCACTTCTTCATTCTTCTATACTGCTACCGTCGAATGGATTTGTCTAATGGACTTGGTGAAAGTCTAAGGCATCAACCCTGATTCTACTAGACCTCACGCTACGATACTTGCTAAATATCAATGAGGGTATTTATTCCTCATACTACCAGCCTTACTCTACAAGACCCAACAATAGTAATTGAGGGTCTAATGTCGAATGGACCTTATATAGGTCTAGTGAAGTCTATATTGGACTTGATGGAAGTCCAAGAGTCTTTCCTTCCCATATTAATGAACAAGGTCTATAAGACTACGATAGAATGAACTCGGTGAATATCTATCAAGGTCATCACCTACTATACTGACCTAAATAAGGTCCATGTTACTACTATAAAATGAACTTTGATGAAAGTTTATAGAGAATTTTCAAACTATCTAACCTGATAGGTTGGTCGATTGGGAAAGGAGGTCCAAGCGAGTTCTCCATTCTTTGACTTAATCTGGAGGATATGTCGATCATGCAGTTTATTACTTTGCTTTGTTTTCATACTACAAAAGTGAGGTTCAATTGCGGGTGGATGATAGCTTCTTATTCAAGCTTTTCACTTTCACGTACGATCGGCCCATGAACTATGCAAACATGGGCGAATTGGTCTTTGGTTGCCATGGTTCATGGCCTCGCCTAGGATGTAGGTTTGTCGAGGCTCTAGTGTGTGTTTTCATGGGTGGATGACTTCTTGGTCTACTATGGTTCTCATTTGATGGGCCGGTTTGAGCTATTGTATGATGGGCTGACGGTCTTTTTGGTTTGGCATATTTAGCTTCCATCAGTTCTATTGATTCAGTTCGACTTATTCCCAGTGTTTTATTCAAAGGTTTCGTTGTCGTTTGGATAGTTAGCATCGATTTTGTTCCTTTAGGTGGTATCTCTTCCGATCATCATAGGAAGTTGCATGGCTTGGCCTGACTTGCTGTGGCAGGCTCACAGCCATCCTTTCCCTTACTCTTACTCTCATGTCGGAGTCGACAAGCTGACATGAGTGACTGCTAGTTGTTTTAGCTAGCCCTTCCTCGCAATAAGCGATGTGGGACACCCCAAAACATATGTTTGAAATCGCTTCATACCCTTTTGGGCTGGTTTCAATTTAAGGCTTGATCGGGCCTATGAGTTTGGGCGTTTAGGTGGGTAGACTTGATTGTTCCATGGTTCTCGGCCCATGAATATGCATCTCTTTGAATTGGGCTGCATGAACAATTTTTCCAAAGGCCAGAAACCTCACATACTATAACTTGCCAGTTCACAAGCCCGTAGTTCAGTTAGGTTATGCCATGCGTTACAGAGGCTGATTTTCTGGACGTATCATCGGATCATGAGGATGTGGTCCTATTCCTTCATCATCATTAGGCTCGTCTTCTGAACCCATCTCCTTATACATGTGTATCGATGGTGGCGATGGGAAGCAAATAATGAGATTTCCAATTTGTTTCTGATTTGGGGGAAAGCCTGGCGCGCCTGATGGACGAAGAACATGTGAGTCCTTTTAATCTTGGAATCCCTGGTGAATTCGCCATGGTCGAACTTGAGGTTTTTGACATGGAGCTGAGTGAGAGAAGTCAATGGTTCGATCAAGTCGCTGAGACATCAGTCTAAGAATATGGGTCGAAAGTTGAGTTCCAAATGATGAAGCTTGCTGGCTCTGTCTGAATTAGCCTCGAAATCCAGATGAGGTATCAAATTTTGGTTTGTTAGTGATAGATACAAATAGGGTTTCGGTGAGTGGGTTGATTTATTAAGCATGTTGAGTTCATTTGTCCCTTGCATGTGGTATGGCTTCATGTTGTTGGGTAGTGTCGTGCCACACCCATCAGTTTTGTGAATTGCCTTTATTGTTGTGGTGGCTGAATTATCACACTGATCCAAGCAGGTAGAAGGTTTTAAGTAAGCCAACAACAAACCCTTTCCAACGTAGGCTTCGACTTCTCTTCATTTCAGCTTTTGGCTCCATTTGAGGTCCCTTTGTCGAATGGTTGACAGATAATATCTTTAGTGGTGGGTCGCTTGTAATTCCATTGACTACATCATTCTTGCCCAACTTGTAGTCTCGCTCACGTTGGGTTAGGGAGTGAGAGATGGACGACTAAGATTTGTTGTTGAGGTACCAAGGGAGTTGAAGAGAAGCTTTAAGAATTGGTGACGAAGACGCGAGAGAACCGCTTGTTTATGGTTTGTAGGTTGGGGAAGGGGTAGTTCGATTGCTTCGAGGAGGTGAACTGGATTTGGGTGTTTTTTTTTTTTTTGTCGATAAGGAAATGAAAATCAAGGACACATTCTATTCTATTCAATCAAAAGCCATTCCTCATACTTGAAGAAGTTCAATGGAGCCGCAGTATATTGGGCCTGATGAGTGTGCATGAGGCTATAGTTGATTGGATGGGATGAAGGTCCTATAGATTTCTCTTTCAGAATACCCCCAATCGATCAAACGTGCTGATGAACATGATGATTTTCCACGAAGTCCTTCACTCCACTGTACCCGGTGAAGGTATAAAGGGATTTATACTGCTCCTGACCTGATCAGGATCGTCCCCGTACCAAGGGAGTCGTACATGTCGAATGAGACTTATCCCATAACAGTAGAATGGGGTCCGCATGACAAGGTATTATACGTGCTTATGAAAATTATTTGGAACAAAATGTAGGGTCACATTCGACCATCACCATATATGCAGTGCTGGATTTAAACTCTTAATAAGTGTCGAGCCTCAGATGTGAGCGTCGACTGAGGTCTTTTACAGGTGCCATGCCACACATCGACTGTGTTTATTCATAACAAGTTCCAAGCTTCGTATTGATGTCAACTAAGACACCTATAACTGGTGTCTGATAACGTTGACTGGGACGTCCACGCATAGCCTTCATTGGAGCATAATCTATTGGGATACCCTTCTTAAGCCAAGTCCCCAATCAATTATCGTCGATTGGGATATCTACACAAAGTCTCCATTTGATTTTTGAGACATCTATGTCAAGTATGTTGCTTCATCGTATGAGGCGACTCGACAGGGGACATGGTCCATTGAAGGGAAATGTTTTGTTCTTGATGAAAATCAGCTTGTCGTATGGAGGATAAGACAATCTTTCCTTGTGGTCTGGGAATTGAATTACCTTAGCTGGTCCACCAACATGTCTGGGGAATGAACTTACGTGGGAGTTTTACGGAAGCGACGGTTGGCTCGATTTTAGTCTGCTGGTAGTTTGACCTCATGACGTGCGTTCATTTGAAGGATCTTCCTTAAGCTGAGACTAAATCCTCGTAGTGCCGGGTGGAATGCCAACTCATTGTATCTTCATCTAAAACATCCTTCTTAAGCTGTGACTGCTTTATTGTAGTGTCGAATGGTGTTTCTTCCTCTAGGTAGCAATTTTTCCTTTTCGTGTGGGATGGAACCACAACCATCTAGTTAGGACTTCTTCCATCTTATGTCAAATGAGATCTTGAACAAGTGACAAGCCTCACATGTGGAATGTCGAATGAAATCTCAAGTGAATGACAAGAAATATAGATAGTAATGTCGATTGAAACATCCTCCACATCATACTGATGTCGATTGGGAGATCCCTAATAAGTCCTATGCCAGGCATTACAAATGTCGAGTGTGCCATTCATAACGATTGCCTAGTTGTAAATTATTATGTCGACTAGGACACCCATAGCAAGTTTCATACTTTAAATTATTATACTAACTATGACATCTATTACAAGTCCCATGCCACATATTGATGTCGACTAGGACACCCATAATAATTATCAAGCTATATAGTGTAGTATCGACTGGGACATCCATAACAAGTCCCAAACTATGACACCTATTATAAGTCACATGCCTTTCTAACATCGACTAAGACATTATTAAAAGGTGCAAGATATACCTGGTAATGTTAACCACGATGTCCACACCAAGTCTTCATTCTGGTACGTCGACTGGGACACCGTCTTCATGCCAAATACTTATTCCTTATAGAAATCCATAAGAGTCAACCCAATCACGTAGTATGAAGCTGAAGGCAATCCATGCATTCTAAGGAAGATGACCATCATTTCACATGTAGTAGAGGTTGATGACAATCAACCCATGGATCATTATGTGTGAAAGGGTTGTAGATAGAGATGTCTTTGCTTGCTAAGAATCGCTAGGGCCCCCCGGTGGGCGCCAAATTATAGACACTGGTTTTCGCCCGAGGTCCACAATTGAGATTTCGTGAAGGGGGGCACTGGCGATCCTGAAAAACAAAGTTTAGAGTGAGCGGGAATTCTGCCCACCGGTGTGGTGGGAGCCGGGGGCACTCCGACGCTCAAGTCAGTGAAGGTACTAAGGAGTTAGAAAGTGGGAAGTCAAAGGTTGGATACTACCTTGAGCTTAGTAGGGTGCCGTGAGGGCGATCAGTCAGAGGTGTGATGAGCTTGAGGATGTCTCAAAACTATAAGTAGGAGAGCTAGAAGTTGAATCCCCCTTTCCCATGGAGCCTCTTTTCCTATATACCCACCTGGGGGTATGTCCTTAATCACACTTGATCATTCGTAACGGTCGACTTCATGATGGGTATTTACTGTTTTTACCAGTTGTAGGTTGGAACATATGGTTTGTGTTTATGAGCATGGGCGTTACGTTTTACTGGAGTAGGGTGAGCCCCGATTATGCTTTGAGCACGTGACCTCTCACTGGGCCTGGGCTTGTGAAACTCTGGGCCTCTATACACTTTAAATATTGTGGCTTCCTTTTGAGGTAGAAGCTTGGGCCTGGAGTAAAAGGCGAAATTGCCCCTGGGCTAAATTTGGCCCATACAGTTACTAATCCTAGGATAACTCGGATTGAAGTTATTTTTACAATTGGTGAAAAAATTTCATCAAATTCGAATCCCTTTTTTTCTGTAGGAATCTTTTGACTACTAACCGAACTTTATGTCTCACCGTATTTCTGCTGCCATCTTTCTTCAGCTTGAACACCCAATTGCTCTTTAGTGTCTTCATGCTATGTGGGAGCTTGACTATCTCATAAGTATTATTTTTATACAGAAATTATATTTTATCCTGCATTGCATGCAACCATTTTTCTTTATCTTTATGAGGTACAACTTCTTTGAAATTTTCTTGCTCCCTATCGTTAGTAAGCAGAATGTATTCAGATCCTGAGTATTTGGTTGATTGAATCCGACCTCGCTCAGATTTTGATGGAGCAGGTTGCAGCTCCCCCTATTTAACATCATATTTCTCCTATCGTTCTGCTTTTGGCATATCTTGCACCCCATCATTATCTATGGCCACTCATGTTGGTGTTGGGGTTGTGTCTGAATTTGCATCGGTTTTGTTGGCATTGGAATTGGAAGACATCTTGGGATTTTCAATGTCTTCTATTGTCTGGTTTTCAAGAAACACTACATCCATGCTTCTGATGACCTTCTTTTCCTTCGGGTCCCATAGCCTGTATCCAAATTTCTCGTCACCATAGAGATGCATGGAGTAGTCCTTGCATCGAGATTTTATCTAAGCTTATTGGATATGTGTGCAAAGGCTAAACAGACAAATATTCTAAGGTGATAATAAGAGGGATTCTTACAAGACCACACCTTCTCTGGAATCTCAAAATTCAACGATACAGATGATGATCTATTGATCAGGTAGCAAGCACCACGAATAGCTTCTCCCTAGAATGGCTTTGGCGGATTAGCCATGCTGATCATGGTTCTAACTTTCTCCACAATGGTACGGTTCATTCTTTCAGCAACATCATTATGTTTTGGGGTGCGTGGAACAATCATTTCATATCGAATGTCATGAATTCAGCAATAGGCATCGAATTCTCTGGAAATTATCTGTGCGGAACACTTCAGTTTCTTCCCTGTTTCACGCTCGACCATGACATGAAACAATTTGAAATAATCCAAGACCTGATCCTTTATTTTCATAAATACACCCACACTTTCCGAGAAGCATCATCAATGAAAGTCAAAGAGTATTTGTTACCGCCTAGTGAATTGACCTCCAAGAGACCACAAACATCAGAGTGCACCAGACTGAGCAACTCTAATCTTCTCATAGAAGAGAAATTAAAAGAAATTATACATTGCTTACCGAATAGATAGTGATTGCAAGGATCTAGAACAGAATTCTTAAAGACAGTGATTAGATCCTTCTTTGTGAAGGTAGACAACTCTCTTTCACTCATGTGACCGAGTCTCTAGTGCCACAGATTTTGAGAAGCCTCATGTTCCGCTATATTGAGGCTTTCTGCACATATCTTCACATGAGTCCTGTATAAAGTCCCACAAATAT
This sequence comes from Zanthoxylum bungeanum, assembly GCA_019454045.1. Taxonomy (NCBI): domain Eukaryota; kingdom Viridiplantae; phylum Streptophyta; class Magnoliopsida; order Sapindales; family Rutaceae; genus Zanthoxylum; species Zanthoxylum bungeanum. Next base: position 172,645 of record SKCR01014294.1, on the reverse strand, counting down.
GTCATCAGACGATGACCATGACACATTTTATCATTCTCCAAGTGTCATTGTTAAAGTGGCTAGGATAATCCTATTTGTCAAAGGCTATCTCTGAGAGTAGATTGAGCTGAAGTGTTGAACATGTCTCACCTCGTTTAGGATTATTGTATATCTTACATTTGTCCGCAAATGAATTTTACCAATTGCTACTATCTGAGAGGAACTGGTATTTCATGTCTTCAATATTCCAAAATCTATTTCTACGTATGTTGTGAAGAAGTCCTTGTGAGGGGGTAATGCGGTAGGATGTTGCAGTATCTACCACTTATTCAATATCTTGAGTTGTGGTTTGAAAACATGCTTATTCCTGGCCGGAGCAGATAGCTACATCTCCCGAGGTAACTACTAGTGTCTCTATATTATTATTCTTTGGCTGGGAATTGCCTTGACCATACTCTCATTGCAGATTTTGACCATTCTTCTTTAAGTGACCTTCTATGCCACAATAGTAGCACTTGTATGTGGGCTTTCTCATGTTTGTGGATTTTCCTCTGTTTTTACTTTTGATTCTCCCTCTACTTTGATTTTTCTCTCATTGTCTTCCTCAATTCTCCGTGATAAGGGCTTGTGTTTGATATGTGGCCACATCTTTTCTTCTAGCCTCCTCATTTTACGTGGCATCTTTTACTATAGGCATGATAAGTTTACCTCCTGAAGATGAGTTGCTGAGAGTAACCACCAATATCTCTCAACTATCAGGAAGAGAAGTGAATAGTAAGAAGGCTTGAACTTTATCTCTCAGTTGTATGTATACTGTAGACAACTGGTTCACTAGGTTTTGGAACTCATTGGTGTATTCTGCAATGGAAGTTTCACTTTGTAGCTTCAGGTTTACCAGACGCCTCATTATTAAGGCTTTATTCCGAGCTGTCATGGCTTGGAATATGTCTTCTAATTTTATCCATATTTCATAAGCATTTGTATCTTATGCTATGTAGTGGAGACACTGTGACTGATCCACTACCTAATCTGACCCAGAGTACTGTTATTTAGTTTATTCTAGTCATACTCTTTAACAGATTCTGGACTCACTCCCTTCATCTCGATAATATCGAACAAATTATGTAGTGCAAATAATATATCATCTGAGGCCTCCAGAGGGAGTAATTGGCTGCTGTCAGCTTAATCATTGCACCAGAAGAGTAATCTTCCATTTTCATTTTAAGTTTTAAAATGAAAATATGACAAAATCGAGGCTGATTTTCACAAATTCGAGGTCACCGTTTCTTCTAGAACGGTCAAAAAATGATGGATTAGATACTTCGATGGTCCAAATACAACTCAGGGTCCGATTTGTAAATTTTTAAAACTTATGGGGCTAAAATAAATTTCAAATACTTCAGGAGGCTCAATGAAATATACCAGGGATGCTGACGTGGCTGACATGTGACTGCTAATGTGGTAAAGTGGGACCGGATGCTGACGTATCACTGATGTGGTGTTGACGTGTAACAGCCCGATTTTCATGGTGTCATTATGAAATATATTTGTATAGCGTGAGATCTTTAAGTATTCAAACATGCATCATTATCATGTTATTACTTATATAAATTATTTTAGAAACAGAAGTGAAAATTTTTCAGTTTCACTGTGCATTTAAATTTTATTACGATCCAGATAGTTTTTGGTATTTCAGCCATAACCTTTTCATACGACATCCGATTTCAGTGAACTTTATATTTTCAGAAAGCTAAGATGAAGATCTACAATTTTCATTATTTCCAAAATCAGTGCAGAACAGAGTCCAAAATGCGAGTTTGTCCACTATTATTGTTGCACTTCGGGAACACTCTAGACTTTTGGACATGTGCTTGATATTTGCTAATATTTTATTATAAAAATCATCCCACCACTATAAAAATCTGTCACCATATTCTTCTTCTTTATGTTGCAACCCAAGAAATTATTTCAAAAAGGAATACAAATACTTCTTTTCTTTTCCACGACAACACCAATGGAGAATAGAAGCTCTCAAGTCTTCCCTCAATTCAATAAATCCCTCTACACCTCTTCAATTCTTCAATTTTCGAGATTTAGTTTCCCCAAATTCATTCCTCAAGCCATGATTTAGGCTAAGGAAAAGTCATGGGTATCTTCAAGCATTCTCAAGATTTAGTAAATGTCTATTACGTTTTGAGTATGAAAGTGTAATTGTGATAATATTAAAATATAAGTTAGTAATGGCTTGATTAGAAAACGTTAAGGTTATATCATGGATGTCTTGGTCAATTGTTTCAAATTATATTAAAGCTGGATGTTAAGTTTGGCTATGTATATATTATTTAAGTGCATGATGATAAGTATAAAAGTGATAAGTTGTAAAGATATTGGACATGTAAGATTGATGATATTGGGCTAGGCTAGATTTGGGCATTTCTAGTGGCAATTTCGGCTACGCCAAAATGTCCCATTAGCATTGGCATAAGCATATCATGTCTATACGGAAAGTAAAACTTAAAGTCGATCATATGAAACTCGGGTTGAATGAGTATGTGTGAAGTATTTTTTACTCTTAACGGTTATGACATATTCATGATGTAGAGAATATGGAAGCTTGCATAAACTATATACTTTGGATTATGTGTAATTTGAAGTTCTAATATTCGAGGAGGTAAGCGTGTAACCTGCTCTTGATTCACTTCAGGTACGTCTCATAAACCCATGTTTTCTGAAGTAAAAAGAACAATATGAGTTAAATATGTTCTAATAAATAACTATAAATACGTATATATGTTCATAAGAATTGTATTTAAAGTTTCAATCTTGTTCGTTTGTAGTTTGTGTCGTTACTTACTAGGTTTTTATAACTCACACCAAACCAGTTTGCTAGTTTTGCAGATTGGCTTCCAGATAGGTCAACCACTTCATCTTTGGGAGTCATGCTCAAGACACAGATCACCTAAGCGGCAGTCACCCTCGCAAAATACCACCGTACTCGTATCGACATGAATAAGTTGATGGTATTCTCAAAAATAATTTTGACAACTTTCCCAAAATCTGAATTTTTCGAACTGAGTTACGTTATTCGGCTTTACGACCCCAATGTATAACCAAGATACCGATACCACTTGTTGTGATTCTCTGATCACTGAATAGTATTTTTGGGTGAAAACTGATTTTATTACTACAAGAATAGAATTTACAAGTGTTTAAACTCTTTACAAAAAACCTTACTTCTACACTCTCAAAGTTTTCTTAACATGAAGCTTTAATATATTTTTGGATGTTTTGAGCTCTCATTGAGCTCTCAATTTATAGCTAATCACAAGGTTCAAAAGTCAACGAAACAACACATGTATCTAAAATTAATTTGGATACTTGCACTATATTTCAAAGTTCCACCTAAAGTGTATTGGAGACTTGTGCAAAAATGGTGATGATGCAGCTGGATCCTTCACTTTCAATGTGGACTAATATTTGTATGGTGGGGATGGGTGAATGTGTAGGTCCGAGTATGCAGTGGGAAGCCGATGACAATTTTTGCTTCCCGAGAACGTCTTATTCTTTGTCACTCTTTGGTCAGTTTGCTGCAGAAAATAAGCAGGGCCTTTGATACTGTGTGTTCAATATCTGTGTCACTCTTGTAGCACTATGCTAGCATTAAACTATAAAGTTTGCTTGCAGGCATACAAAGCTCTCATGAAAACTTTCACTGCACACAATAAATTACGTGTGCTTCACTGGGTACTTTCACAATTTTTATAGTAATCCATGAAAGAAAATGACTATATATATATATATATATATTTTTTTTTTCTTAATCCATTTTCATTTGGCAACCTTCCTTATGGTTTTCCGGCGAACAAATGGGTTGCCCCCTCCAGTTGTTACTGATAATTCATTTGTTTTCCCATCGCTTCTTGTGGAAGATGTGTTGTGACCAACTGTTGGTCACAGCACCGAAAGTGCATGCAAGTTGCATGCATAAGACATGCAACTTGCATGCATCTGTCACCAGCTAAGAAACACGTTTGGCCAAACCGTGTTGCACTGTGCACACAGTTTTGGCATTATAAAAGGAGCCTTAGGATCAGTTATTATCATCCCAAAAATCCTGAGAGTGAAACACAGTGAGTTAAGAGTGTATTTTGAGAGTTTTTTTGTAAAGTTTCGTATAAGCTTTGTAATTCTTTATTTGTGATATAAAGAAGAATTTTCTCTCATTTCTCCTATATAAGTGTGTGTTTTATCACAACAAGTGGTATCAGTAGCTAAGGTTAATCATAGGGATCCCGAAACTTAGTAACAGAGCTTCAGTTCGGAAAGTCGATTCCGAAGAAAGTTGTCAAAAATCGATTTCGAGCATACCATCGGATTTTTCACGGCAAGACGAGCATGGTGGTATTTTTCGACGATCGATCAGAGGTCCAGAATAGTCGCACACGCCTTCCAGTAGCTGTCCTACGTCCGCCCACGCGCACACTCGCCGCACGCGCTCACAAGGTTGAAGACGACGCCATGTCAGTAGTCTAGTTAGCGCCACATCAGCGCCCAGTCAGTGCCCAGTCAGCAGTTCAGTCAGCGCCCAGTCAGCACATAGTCAGCAGCCACATCGTTTGCCACGTCAGCAACCTGCCACGTCAGCATTACGTGGTAAATTTCAGATAGGTCCCTTAACTTTCTAGAAATTACATTTTAGCCCCTATACTTTTTTGAAATTGAAATTAGCCCCTGAACTTTTTTGAAATTACATTTTAGTCCCTGAACTTTTCTGTAGTTGCACTTTGGCCCTTGAACTTTTGAAAATTGCACTTTGACTCCTGTAATTTCTGAAAATTATAATTCGGTCCCTGTGTCGGATTTTGACAAACGAAGTTTCATTTCCACCATTTTTGACCATTCTGGACGCAACGGTGAGCTCTATTTTTTGAAATTCTGCTTAGAATTTTTATGATGGATGGGGGCAACGGAAAAATGGTTTTGTCAACCAGTATAAACTATTTCACATGGAGAGGAAGGATGAAAGACATTCTATATGTGAAGGAATATGATGGATCGGTATTTCTAGAGCAGAAACCAGAAGGAATGTCCGATGAGAAGTGGGCTAATCTTCACTAGAAAACATGCAGTACTATTCGTCAGTGGATCGACGATAGTATCGTCAACCATGTCAGTGAAGAAACAAATGAACGTGTCTTATGGAGAAAGCTGGATGAGCTTTTCCGAGCAAAGACTGGCAACAACAAGTTGTACTACATCAAGAAAATGATGGGGTTGAAATACCAGGAAGGTACAGCTGTGGCGGACCATATCAACGATTTCCTCGGAATAATGAAAGAATTATCTGGATTGGGCATAGACTTCGGAGATGAGGTAAATGGCTTAATACTTCTTAATACGTTACCGGAATCTTGGGAAATGATCAGATCTACGGTGATAAATTCAGCCGCAGATGGGAAAGTCACTATGGAGATGGCGAAGACCAGGATCTTCGAGGAAGAAAATAGGACGAGAATGCAGGAGTCAACATTAGCCTCAATCTCAGAAGCTCTAGTGACAGAAAAGAACACCAGAAGGGGGAGGAGTAAAAGTTGAGGCCCAGGTAGACCAGATTAAAACCGAGGTAAATCAAGAACTAAATATATTGAGTGCTACCACTGCAAAAAGAAAGGTTATATGAAGATGGATTGCTACAAGTTGAAGAATGAGCAGTCTAGGAGAGATGGTGACTCTAATCAAGAAAGAGTTGCTACTACCACCGAAAATACCTCCAAACAGTTCTTCATTATATATGAAGAAAATATTGTGAATCTTGCCAGTCACGAGACCAGTTGGGTAATAGATAGTGGCACCTCCATACACGCCACATCTCGCAGAGACTTCTTTTCATCTTACACACCAGGAGACTACGGTGCTGTGAGAATGGGGAATGACGGCCAATCCAAAGTCGTCGGTATTGGAGACATATACCTTGAAACAGACAACTGGACAAGGCTAGTGTTGAAGGGAGTCAAGTACATCCCAGATATCCGGTTAAACCTGATCTCAACAGGCAAGCTGGATGATGAAGGCTTCTGCAGCACCTTTAGTAACGGAACCTGGAAGCTCACTAAATGATCAATGGTGGTGGCACGAGGTAAGAAAGACTCAACTCTGTATTTGATGCATGATAAGATTTCCAATAGTAGCATAAATACAGCCAATAGTAATGAGGCAGCCGAGCTGAGGCACAAAAAGCTCGATCACATGAGTCAAACGGGGATGGAGATACTACGCAGGTGGAATTTTCTTCCCGAATTGAAGAACTCACACTTACGGAAGTGTGAACACTGCATGGCTGGAAAGCAGAACAGAGTGTCCTTCCAGAGCTCCCCGCCTCAACGGAAACCGGACGTACTTGATCTCATACATTCAGATGTATGCGGTCCGATGCAGACGAGAACGCTTGGTGGGTCACTTTACTTTGTGACATTTATTGACGATCATTTAAGGAAGACATGGGCATACACCTTGAAGAGAAAAGATCAAGTGTTGGGAGTGTTCAAGGAGTTTCGCGCCCTGGTGGAGAGAGAAACCGGTAAGAAGCTCAAATGCATCAGAACAGACAACAGTGGAGAATACAGAGGTCTGTTTGATCAGTACTGCAAGACGTAAGGAATCCGACATCAAACGACACCTCCGAATACACCTCAGCTGAATGGTCTAGCTGAGAGGATGAACAGAACCTTGTGCGAAAGTGTCAGAAGCTTTATGTCACAAGCCAAGCTGCCAAATACATTTTGAGGGGAGGCACTCAGCACAGGAGTACATATTTTGAACATGTTCCCAGCGGTCACACTGAAAGGTAATGTTCCTAACCAAGCCTGGACAGGTAAAGAATTGTCTTATGAACACTTGCATGTCTTTGGGTGCAAAGCATATGTACACATCCCAAAGGACGAGAAATCCAAGCTTGATGCAAAGACGCGACAATGTGTCTTTATTGGCTATGGTCAGGATGATTTCGGCTACAAATTGTATGATCCTATTGAGAAGAACATTATCAGAAGCAGAGATGTTGTCTTCGTTGAAGACCATACCATAGAAGATATCCGGAAGGAAATGAAGACAATACCCCAGTAATAAAGAGATGTGAATCCAGAATCCCATACACTGCTGCCAGTACAAGTTAAAAATGAGGTTCCCAGACATGAGGGTACATGTGATGAAGCTCCCAGAGATGATGATCATGATCAACCATCAGTACCAGAAGCTACACCAACAGTTCCACAGAGAAGGTCTGACAGAGAGAGGTGACTTTCAACCAAATACTTTGTACATGAGTATGTGCTGCTTACTGACGGGGGAGAACCTGAGAGCTACCAGAAGGCTGTGGAAACAGAAGACAGAGAAAAGTGTGAGGAAGCCATGCAAGATGAGATGAAATCTTTACATGACAATCACACTTTTGAGTTGGTGAAACTGCCAAAAGGAAAACGGGCTTTGAAGAACAAATGGGTGTACAGGGTGAAGCAACATGAGCACACTTCACAACCCCGATACAAAACCAGACTAGTCGTCAAGGGATTCAATCAGAGGAAATGCATTGACTTTGATGAAATCTTCTCTCCAGTTGTGAAGATGTCATCCATCAGAGTGGTACTCAACCTAGCAACAAGCCTCGATCTGGAAGTTGAGCAGATGGATGTCAAGACCGCATTTCTTCACGGAGATCTGGAAGAAGAAATTTACATGGAGCAACCAGAAGGCTTCAGAGTCAGAGGAAAAGAGGACTATGTGTGCAGACTCAGGAAAAGCCTCTACGGTTTGAAACAAACACCAAGATAGTGGTACGTGAAGTTCGAGTCAGTTATGGGGGAGCAGGGATACAAGAAGACCACTTCAGACCATTGTGTTTTCGTTCAAAAATTTTCTGACGATGATTTTATCATCTTACTGCTGTATGTAGATGATATGTTGATTGTTGGCCGGAATCAATCAAGGATTGATAATTTGAAGCAGAAACTGAGTAAGTCTTTTGAGATGAAAGACTTGGAGCCAGCAAAACAGATTCTTGGCATCAGGATCAGCCGTGATCGGAAAGCCAGAAGATTATACTTGTCACAGGAGGAGTACATCGAGAAGGTACTTCAAAGATTCCTGATAGATAAGGCTAAAACGGTTAGCACTCCTCTTGCTACTCACTTTAGATTGAGTACACAACAGAGTCCCTCTACTGAGACAGAGAATGAGGAAATGAAACAGGTTCCATACACCTCAGCAGTGGGAAGTCTTATGTATGCCATGGTGTGCACGAGGCCAGACTTGGCACACGCAGTTGGATTAGTCAGTCAGTTTATATCAAACCCAGGACGGGAACACTGGAATGCGATTAAATGGATCATGCGGTATCTTCGAGGCACATCCAAAATGAGGTTATGTTTTGAAAGCAGTGAACTAGTGTTGATGGGGTACACCGATTCAGATATGGCAGGAGATGTGGATACCCGAAAGTCTACTTCAGGGTATCCGATTACTCTCTCAGGGGGAGCTGTGACATGGCAGTCAAGGTTGCAGAGATGCGTTGCACTTTCTACAATAGAGGCATAATTCATTGCAGTTACAGAAGCTTGCAAGGAATTACTGTGGATGAAGACATTCATCCAGGAATTGGGTTTCAAGCAGAAGAAGTACACTTTGTACTGTGATAGCCAGAGTGCTATCTACCTTGGTAAAAATTCCACATTTCACTCGAGGTCAAAACATATCGATGTAAGGTATCACTGGATACGGGACGTCCTGAGCTCAAAGCTGTTAGAACTCAGGAAGATTCACACTGATGACAACTGTGCCGATATGTTCACCAAGATTTTACCGAAGGAGAAGCTTGAAATTTGTCGTGTCATAGCCGGGATGACAAAACTCTCCACATAGTCAGAGTGGGGAGATACAAAGAACTATGATTGGCTTGATCCCAACTCAGGGTACGTAGGCAGTCATACAGATGCAGCCAGGGGAGGATCCTTTTGAGGATCCGTTTTGGATGATTGATGGTCGGCTCAGATTTTGGGCAAATTTTTACCGAGAGGGAGATTTGTTGTGACCAGCTGTTGGTCACAACACCGAAAGTGCATGCAACTTGCATGCATCTGTCACCAGCTAAGAAACACGTTTTGACCAAACTGTGTTACACTGTGCACACAGTTTTGGCATTATAAAAGGGAGCCTTAGGATCAGTTATTATCATCCCAAAAATCCTGAGAGTGAAACACAGTGAGTTGAGAGTGTATTTTGAGAGTTTTTTTTTTGTAAAATTTCGTATAAGTTTTGTAATTCTTTATTTGTGATATAAAGAAGAGTTTTCTCTCATTTCTCCTCTATAAGTGTGTGTTTTATCACAACAAGATGAAAGCTGGGGAGCAAGTGGGGGTGGACAAGGAAGTGATGGTAAACATGATAACCGACAGTGGCCGAGAGTTTGCAGTTTTGGCAGTAATGCCATGTAAAACGGCGGAAGAGAGGCAAATTCTGTAGAAACAGTGTGATAAAATAAGAACAACATTATCATGCACAACGAACCAAATGGAAATTTGAGTTGAATCGCGTATTTAATTGCTCTTTTTAAGATATTTCGAGATTCAGTTCAAAAATTATGCTTACAGTATATCGGTCTGGTTCTCGTTGTCCCTTAGATAAAACAAACTATAAATTTTTATCGTCTCCATCAAATTTGTACTAGAAACGATTGGCACACTTCCATCCTCAATTTTCTCTAAAAAAAAATAAAAATAAAAATAAATAAATAAATAAACATTTAACTCAACGAAAAAAAATGTCTTTTGCTTGCAATCTCATTCTCAAATACAGACCCGATGGGTCGGTGTCAGAGCTGTTGATTGAACAAGGTTCAGTACCACAATTGGCTATTGTTGCCATTGAAGATCCCATGCAAATACAGTACCACATAAAGCCAAGTGGGAGAAGATGAAAAAGGAAGAGAAAGTTCCCAATATTTTCTTCATTACTTTCTGTTTGGTCGCGGAGAAAATTTTGAGAAAAACATACAACTTACATATCCAGATGAATAATTATGTTATTTTATACATGTTTTTGGCTTCTCCTTCTTTAACAAATTATTCCATAACTATGCAGTTTTGCCAACAGTAATCGAGATTATAGTTGAAACATCGGATGAGCGACAAGTCACACTTACGGTACCAATTATGATTCGATTTTGCTCACATTAATTCTTATACCTCCAAATTTTCAAAAGAAAAATTTTAATTATGTATTGTAAAAGTAAATGATGTTCTCGTTAGGATACTTGATTTTTCACCAATATTCTCTTATATCATTGCCAGTAGAATATGAATAACTTATTTGTCCGATATAAATTGCTATTTGGAAAAAATCTACTGTTTAACTTCTGTTCATTACTTAAAACGAGAAGCATTTATACTTGATTAAAATTAAAATTTCAGTGAAAGTAAATATATTTGTAAAGGATATTTATAGAGCGATATTTTTTTAGTAATATTTAAGTATTATTTCTAATTCAAACAGTTGAATGTATCTAAAAAAAGACTCAAATATATAACTTCTTAAAATATAAATGTCACTAAAAAATATCGACAACAGAATAATGTAATTTTTTTTTTACACGAGCTTTTTGTTGATTTTGTGAAATGAAAAGGTATCTCTACAAACAGGATCTTGGATGTGACTTGTGAGAAGGCTTTTAGGGGATAGAGAGCAATTCTTTAGTGAAACAGAAATATGAGTGATGTGATATTATCAATAAATTAATAAATAATATGTATGATTTAATATTTATCTTTTTATTTATTTTTTAATATTTTAACACGCGTGATAATATATTATTAGATTGTTATACGGATGAATTGATAACTCTTTTGTATCGTAGATTTTCTCCCTCACAAAACATGCCACATTTGACCAACTTCAATTTATCTTATGAGGTACTTCTATTTAAGGCTATTTACTATTCTTCCTCTCTCCGTTTCATTACTTTTACTTTTGGCCCCGGGTGGGCCGTCGGTGGGCCCTACTTTACATTCGTCTAAAATCGCTGTGAAAAATAGGAAAAATGTTGAGCCCGCCAAATAAGGATCACGTTAGCTGAAATAACTGTTTCCAACTGAATTATGAAATCACCTACAGGTACGAGATCGAAACACAAAGATTCAGTGGACATCGTCTCGCTCAAACCCTGCCACCTCACCATCGTCGAAGGTCTATCTACTTCACTTCAAATCCAACGGTCTAGATCTGTTGTGATTAAACACACACAATAGAGGTGAATTGAGAGAAAACTTTTCTTTATTATACACAAATAAAGAATTACAAAGCTTACAACCCTAAGCTTTACAAAAACTCTCAAACACTTTACTCTCTATCTCACTCACACGTTCTGGGATAATACTAACAATGGTTTAGGGCTCCTTTTATAGCTGCCAAAACGTGTGCTACAGTGCATACGATTTGACAGCTTCTGCCAGCTTCTCATTTTTGCATGCCAACTACATGCTGTCCATTTCAAGCTTTCAGTGGAAATGTCTTCATGTAGCATGTGGGCTGCTTGCTGGCTTCAACAAATCTCCCCCTCGGTGAAGATTTCTCCAAAATCTGAGCCAACCATCAATCATCCAAATCGAATCCTCCAAAAGATCCTCCCCTGGCTGCATCTGTATGACTACCTACGTACCTTAAGATGGGATCAAGCCAATCGTAGTTCTCTGAGTCTCCCCACTCTGACTATGTGAAGAGTTTTGTCATCCCGGCTATGGCACGACAGATTTCAAGCTTCTCTTTCGGTAAGACCTTCGTGAACATATCAGCACCGTTGTCGTCGGTGTAAATTTTCCTGAGTTGTATCAGTCTTGAGCTCAGGACGTCTCGTATCCAGTGATACCTCACATCGATATGTTTTGACCTCGAGTGAAAGGTGGAATTTTTACCGAGATAAATATCACTCTGGCTATCGCAGTACAAAGTGTACTTCTCCTGCTTGAAACCCAATTCCTGGATGAATGTCTTCATCGACAGCAATTCCTTGTAAGCTTTTGTCATTGCAATGAATTCTGCCTCTGTTGTAGAAAGTGCAACACATCTCTGCAACCTAGACTGCCATGCCACAGCTCCTCATGAGAGAGTAATCAGATACCCCGAAGTAGACTTTCGGGTATCCACATCTCCTGCCATATCTGAATCGGTGTAGCCCATCAACACTGGCTTGTCGCTGCTTCCAAAACATAACCTCATCTTGGTTGTGCCTCGTAGATACCGCATGATCCATTTGACAGCATTCCAGTGTTCTTTTCCTGGGTTTGACATGAACCGGCTGACCAATCCAACTGTGTGTGCTAAGTCTGGTCTCGTGCACACCATGACATACATAAGACTTCTCACTGCTGAGGTGTATGGAACCTGTTTCATTTCCGCCTTCACTGTCTCAGTAGAGGGACTCTGTTGTGTACTCAATCTAAAATGGGTAGCAAGAGGAGTGCTAACCGCTTTAGCCTTGTCCATCTGGAATCTCTGAAGTACCTTCTCGATGTACTCCTCATGTGACAAGTATAACCTCCTGGCTTTTCGATCACGGCCCCAAGTCTTTCATCTCAAAAGACTTACTCAGTTGCTGCTTCAAATTATCAATCCTCGATTGATTCCGGCCAACTATCAACATATCATCTACATATAAAAGTAAGATGATAAAGTCATCGTCAGAAAACTTCTGAACGAATACACAATTGTCTGAAGTGGTCTTCTTGTATCCCTACTCCCCCATAACTGACTCGAACTTCACGTACCACTGTCTCGGTGCCTGTTTCAAACCATATAGGCTTTTCCTGAGTCTGCACACATAGTCCCCTTTCCCGCTGACTCTGAAGCCTTCTGGTTGCTCCATGTAAATTTCTTCTTCCAGATCTCCGTGAAGAAATGCGGTCTTGACATCCATCTGCTCAACTTCCAAGTCGAGGCTTGCTGCTAAGCTGAGTACCACTATGATGGATGACATCTTCACAACTGGAGAGAATATTTCATCGAAGTCAATGTCTTTCCTCTGATTGAATCCCTTGACAACTAGTCTGGCTTTGTATCGGGGTGGTGAAGTATACTTCTGTTGCTTCACCTCGTACACTCATTTGTTCTTCAAAGCCCGTTTGCCTTTTGACAAGTTCACCAACTCAAAAGTATGATTTTCATGCAGTGATTTCATCTCATCTTGCATGACTTCCTCCCACTTTTCTCTGTCTTCTATTTCCACAGCCTCCTGGTAGCTCTCGGGTTCTCCCCCGTCAGTAAGCAGCACATACTCATATGCAGAGTATCTGGTTGAAGGTCACCTCTCTCTGTCAGACCTTCTCTGTGGAATTGTTGGTGTAGCTTCTGGTACATGTGGTTGATCATGATTATCATTTCTGGGAGCTTCATCACCTGTACCCTCATGTCTGGGAACCTCATCTTCAACTCGTACTGGCACCGGTGTATGAGGTTCTGGATTCACATTTATGTATTGCTCGGGCATTGTCTTCATCTCACTTCTGATATCTTTTATGGTCTGGTCTTCGACGAAGACAACATCTCAACTTCTGACAATCTTCTTCTCCACTGGATCATACAGTTTGTAGCCGAAATCATCCTGACCATAGCCAATAAAGACACACTGTCGCGTCTTTACATCAAGCTTGGATCTCTCATCCTTTGGGATATGTACAAAAGCTTTGCACCCAAAGACATGCAAGTGTTCGTATGACACTTCTTTACCTGTCCAGGCTTGGTTAAGAACATTACCTTTCAGTGCGACTGCTGGGGACATGTTCAAAACATGTACTGTTGTGTTGAGTGCCTCCCCTCAAAATGTCTTCGGCATCTTGGCTTGTGACAGCAAGCTTCTGACCCTTTTGCACAAGGTTCTGTTCATCCTCTCCGCTAGGCCATTTAGCTGAGGTGTCTTCGGAGGTGTCGTTTGATGTCAGATTCCTTGCGTCTTGTAGTACTGATCAAACGGACCTTTGTATTCTCCACCGTTATCTGTTATGATGCATTTGAGTTTCTTGCCGGTTTCTCTCTCCACCAGGGCATGAAACTCCTTGAACACTCTCAGCACTTGATCTTTTCTCTTCAAGGTGTATGCTGATGAGTGGTATTTATATCACTTTTCCCACTCATTTGACCTAATATTTCGTATAGTTTCTCAAGTTTTGTGAACATTTTGATGTATTTTGTGTTATTTTGCAGATAAATAAAGTTTGGAAAGCATTGAAGACAAATTAGGGGCAAAATGGACAGAAATGGACAAAACTGGACAAAAAGGGAAAAATTGTCATTTCCGCGTCGCGACGCTGAAGCCTTGCGCGTCGCGACGCCCAGCCTGCACCGAAGCTGCTAAAATGCGCCGTTCACCATGTGTCAAAATCTGACTGGTCAACTTTGCTAACGTGCGCCGATCATGTTAACGTAAGCCGTGCCACGTGTCACCATCTCAACGGACTTGCTAAAATGCGCCGTTGCCACGTGTCGCGATCAGACGCTGTCGACAATCGCCCTCCACACATCAGCATGAGGTCAGCAATGACGTCATGAACAGTGCCACGTCATCACTCAATTATTGAGTACCAGCCGCCTTTGCCACGTGTCGCCTTATCCTCTTATCCGAAATGCCACGTGTCAAGCTGTTATTGTGCCACGTTTCACTGTTCCAACGTCGCGACGCTGAACCCTTCTAGCGTCGCGACGCTGGAACCCAATCTACGCCTATAAATTCAGCTCAAGATTTCAGAATTCAGTGCACCTTCCTCTCTCTTTCTTTCATGTAAGGAGAGAGTTTCTCTCTCTAAAATTTCTTTTAGTTTTTAGTTTTTACTTTTGTAAATATTTTTAATTACGTTTTGTAATAGTAATAGTTATTTTACTTTTGTTTTAGTAATAGTAATTTATTTTTACCTTTTTACTTTTACAGTTTTACTATTCTACCATGCCGAGGTAATTTTCCTCTGCTAAGGCAAAAGGTAATTCTTTTACTATTGCTAGTTAGATTAATCTCCCTTAAATATAATATATTCACCATTTAAAATATTGACTTAAAAAGGAATACCGCTATATTGGTCGGTTGGCTATTCAATTTAAACTGGTTAAACCTGACTAAGTAAGGATACCGCCAGACTGGTCGGTTGGTAATTTTATTTTGGTTCCGCCTTTATGGCTGGTTATTTTGGTTCCGTCTTTATGGCTGGTTATTTTGGTTCCGCCTTTATGGCTGGTTATTTTGGTTCCGCCTTTATGGCTGGTTGAACTTAATTTGACTTAATCAGGTTACCGCCTATATGGCTGGTTGGTATAATTATCACGAGTTAATATATTATATTATGGGAGATATCTAATTAGTAAATAGTAGAAGTTAATTCCTTTTACCTTAGTATTTTATTTTATTGCATTTTACTTTTCAGCTTTTACTTTATGTCTTTTACTTTTCAGCATTTTTATGTCTTTTATTCCAGCCCAAGCTATGTGTCATAACTAAGTTAGTATTTAGGGTTGTGATGAATTCCAATATCACTGTTTTATAAGGGGTTAAATTATAGTTTTGGTATTTTAAAGGTTTATTTACTAAGTCTTAGCTTAATGCTTCTTATTGTCTGATCACCAATAAGATTGATGTGGTAAATCTAAAATGAACTAGACATAGGGATTTTAGGTTCAGCCTTAGACTTAATAGCCCACGATCTTCCTTGAGGATAGATAACCCTTTAATAGATTTCCTTACAGGATATGAATAAACCTGTCGGGCGGGGGTATCCATAATTGGAACTTAATCTTAATGAATCTAGGTAATTTGGTTGACATAGACATATGATTCAATTGGATTATACTAGGTATTTGTAATTGACCATCGGAAGAGGCTTTTACATAATTTTGTGTTCCAGGTTAATAAATCAATATTTTACCCAACTATAAGATAACCACTTCATCTTTTAAAAGATATTAGAATGAATCACAACCCTAAGATCTTTGAGTCTTTTATTTATTTTCCTTAGTATTTTCTTTTGTCTTTTTATTTATTTTAATTAGCAATTCCACAATCAACCAACCAAAAGCAATCATGTCATTTCTCCCTATAATTAGATACTTGTAAATAAATAGATTCAATAATTAATAACAACAATAGGAATTAAGTCCTCGTGGGATCGATATTTTTATACTACTTGAACGATACGTGCGCTTGCGTTATACTTGTGTGATTACACCGGTCATATGCCCAGATCCTCCTTGAATGATCATCTATGAATGTCATAAAATACAGTGACCCACCAAGTGTTCTTGTCTGCATCGGACCGCATACATCTGAATGTATGAGATCTAGTACCACCGGTTTCCGTTAAGGCGGGGAGCTCTGGAAGGACACTCTGTTCTGCTTTCCAGCCATGCAGTGTTCATACTTCCGTAAGTGTGAGTTCTTCAATTCAAGAAGAACATTCCACTTGCGTAGTATCTCCATCCCCGTTTGACTCATGTGACCAAGCTTTTTGTGCCATAGCTCGACTGCCTCATTACTGTTGACTGTATTTATGCTACTATTGGAAAGCTTAGCATACATCAAATATAGAGTTGAGTCTTTCTTACCTCGTGCCACCACCATTGATCCTTTAGTGAGCTTCCAGGTGTCGTCACTAAAGATGCTGCAGAAACCTTCATCATCCAGCTTGCCTGTTGAGATCAGGTTTAACCGGATGTCTGTGATGTGATTGACTCTCTTCAACACTAGCCTTGTCCCGTTCTCTGTTTCAAGGCAGATGTCTCTAATACCGACGGCTTTGGACTGTCCATCATTCCCCATCCTTACAGAACCGTAGTCCCCTGGTGTGTAAGATGAAAAGAAGTCTCTGCGACATGTGGCATGTATGGGGGCGCAACTATCTATCACCCAACTGGTCTCGTGGCTGGCAAGATTCACAACATCTTCTTCATATATTATGCAGAAATCTTTGGAGGTCTTTTCGGTGGTAGTAGCAACTCTTTCTTGGTTAGAGTCACCATCTCTCCTGGACTGTTCGTTCTTCAGTTTGTAGCAATCCCTCTTTATATGACCTTTTTTTTTACAGTGATAGCACTCAATATCTCTAGTTTTAGATTTACCTCGGTTTTTGTCTGATCTCCCTGGGCCTCGGCTTTTACTCCTCCCCCTTCTGGTGTTCTTCTCCGTCACTAGAGCTTCTGAGGTAGAGGTTGATGCTGACTCCTGTATTCTCGTCCTCTTTTCTTCATCGAAGATCCTGGTATTTGCCATCTCCATAGTGACTTTCTCATCTGCGGCTGAATTGATCACCGTAGATCTGAACGTTTCCCAAGATTCTGGTAACGTATTAAGGAGTATTAAGCCATTTACCTCATCACTGAAGTCTATGCCCAAACATTACAATTCTTTCATGGTGCCGAGGAAATCGTTGATATAGTCCGCCACAGCTGTACCTTCCTGGTATTTCAACCCCATTATCTTCTTGATGTAGTACAGCTTGTTGTTGTCAGTCTTTGCTCGGAAAAGCTCCTCCAGCTTTCTCCATAAGACACGTGTATTAGCATCTTCACTAACATGGTTCACGATACTGTCGTCAATCCACTGACGAATAGTACTACATGTTTTTTGGTGAAGATTAGCCCACTTCTCATCGGTCATTTTTTCTAGTTTCTCCTTCAGAAATATCGATCCATCATAGTCATTCACATACAGAAGGTCTTTCATCCTTCCTCTCAATGTGAAATAATTTGTACTGGTTAACAAAACCATTTTTCCGTTGCCCCCTTCCATCATAAAAAATCTTAGTAGAATTTCAAAAAACGGACCTCTCCGTTGAGTCCGGAATGGTCGAAAATGGTGGAAATGATACTTCATTTGTCAAAATCCGACACAGGGACCAATTTGCAAATTTCAGAAATTACAGGGGTCAAAGTACAATTTCCGAAAGTGTAGGGGTCAAAGTGCAATTACGAAAAAGTTCAGGGACTAAATTAAAATTTTAAAAAATTCATGGACTAAATTGAAAATTTCTGAAAGGATAGGGGCTAAATTGTAATTTTCAGAAAGTACATGGACCTATATGAAATTTACCAGACACCACTGGTGGCAAATGCTGACGTGTTGCTGACGTGGCTGCTGACTGGATGCCACGTGTCTGCTGACTGTGTTGCTGACGTGTCCTATTGACTGGGCTGCTGACTATGTAGGGTCTGATGACTGGACGCTGACGTGGCGGCTGACTCAGCGTCTTCAACCTTCAACTAGCGCGTGCGAAGCCCGTTTGCGCGTGCGGCGCGTGTGTGCTGTCCCTGGACCTCCGATCGATGGCTGGAAAATACCACTGTGCTCATCTCGCCATGAAAAGTCTGATTGTATGCTTAAAATCAATTTTTGACAACCTTTGTCGGAACCGACTTTCCGAACCGAATCTCTGTTTCCGAGTTTCGGGATCCCTCTGTGGAACCTTAGCTCTTGATATCACTTGTTGTGATTAAACACACACAATAGAGGTGAATTGAGAGAAATACAAACAAACAATTACAAAGCTTACAATCCTAAGCTTTACAAAAACTCTCAAACACTTTACTCTCTATCTCACTCTCACGTTCTCGGATAATACTAACAATGGTTTAGGACTCTTTATAGCTGCCAAAACGTGTGCTACAGCTTCTGCCAGCTTTTCATTTTTGCATGCCAACTGCATGCTGTCCTTTCAATCTTTCGGTGTGAAAATTCGATTTTACACAACGGTTCTGACCCTATGCGGAATTACAAACAATAAGCAGGACAAGTCCTGTTACTGCTACTATATGGATGAAAAAGAGGCAACCACAATATCCAACAATTAAAATATGCTGCAAATATAAAAACAATAATAATAAATTAAAGCAGCAAATTAAAATCAATCACACAAAATTCAACACAATGATTTTGGTGACGAAGTGGAAAACTCTTCCGAGTAAAAAACCACTCCGGGTATAGGCTACCACCCGAATCCACTATATAGAGAAAAACTTACAGTGATGGTCAAGACCTATGGTGGCAACTCTACCGACTCAAGTACCTCAATACTGCAAGAACTCAAGGAACTCCTCAAGCCCGCGACCCACGGTTTTCTTCAGAACCTCTGAAGTCTCTGAGTAGATTATATCACCTCTGAACGCCGGAACTCCGACTACCAAAACTCCTCCTATAGAACTCTAAAGGATTAGGGATTTTGGGTTATGTTGTGTTGAAGGTTTATCAAAGAAACATTCACACCATCAATAAAGAAGACAAGAAGATAAAAAGTCTTCAATGGTGGAATCAAAGAGAGTTGAAAGCTTTGAGAGGTTTTGGCTCAAGGGAAAAGTGTTTCAGCTCTTTCAACTAATGGGGAATGGCGGCTAAGTGTTATATTTATAGGTAGGGTGAAAACCTAGGGTTTTACAGGCCAAAATCACGTTCAGATCGCAGTCACGTTCGAACGCTTACTTGAACGCTACTCGAACGCGCCCTTTCTGTGAAGACTCGTTCGAACGCCAATCGAACGCATAACGAACGGATGCTCTCTGGAATGATCCCGTTCGAACCCAACAAGAACGAGACTCGAACATTTGCTCTCTGGAATTCCAGTTCGAACCCGAAGACGAACGTGTCACTAACGCCACATGTTCGAACCCATTCACGAACTCAGCATTAACGCCAATCATTCGAACACTGCAACGAACGCACCACGAACGCATGTCTGATGCACAGCAGCCAAAAACCAGTCCAATTGCACAAGGATCTTCATGATAAATTACAACACAATTGAACTTGTTTTGTCACGGACACATGCCAATAAAAATGGAACTCACAATCTCCCCCTTTGGCATTCCGTGACAAAACACTACCTAATACAAAGACTACGGTAATAGACCCAAAAAGAAAATAATCAACTGTCAACCATCAAAACAGTGACTTATTACAAATGGACTCGATCTAATACCTAACCAAGTAGTCTTGAAAACAATACCACCGCAGCTACATACCTGCTACCTGAAACATCCACAAACAAAACATACCGTGAAAAGCATTGGGATAATCAAGTAAAACATAAAGCAAGTAAAAATCTCATGCATGAACAAGTAGAAATCCCTCTCCCCCTTAATCTTAACTCCCCTTAAAATGGAGAAGTATAAAGGATATTCTACGGCTCTCTCCTATATATTAAGTCTCTCCCCCTTAATATATTACTCTCCCCCTTTTTGTCACGAAATGACAAAGGGTAAAAGAAACAGGAAAAATAACAGGAGAACAGGAGAAAACACATGCAAGAGCATAAACAGACAGGAATTACTCCCCCTCACTAACAGGCACATATAGTTAGTAAAAAAATAAGCAAATGGGAAGAGAACACTCAATGATATGCAAAATAAATGATATGCAAAGATATGAAGCATATACACGCACACAATGAGATAAACAAAATATCCTGTCAAAAACTGACTGAAACAGCATTTCAAGCTGAGACAATGATACCCAGTCAGTATTCAGCTGTTTATGACATGAAACAATATGCATGATTTTAAAAGAGGCTAAATACAAAAGTCATGCATATGACATAAACACCAAAGCATATAAAGCACTTGCGTGGAAAAATAAAGTGCATAACGAATCAAGGCTTAAAATCTTATTTTATGAGCTGGATACAGCCAAAGAAATCCATCTCTAAACAAACCAAGTCCATAAAATAGGTGTTCAAACCCAACACTACTAGGACCTGAAAATAAGCAACATTGGTTGCATGCAATATTATTTACCCCAGAAATATCATGAGCTCATAATTAATAACTCTTTCGAGTGAAGGGTTTTTGCCCTTATCTTTTGAATTTGGCCACATTAGCTCTTTTGCACTTGAGTCTCATTTAATAATATTTTTTTTGTTTATTTCTTTTTGCTTGTACAATGGGATAGCAAGGTCATCTAGTCAAAGGTCACACTATTTAAATGAACAAAGTATGATAGAAATTAGATTGCAGTCCAAAAACTCATACATGCGACTAAGCCTTGCTAAAATAAAAACGTGTATGTTAGGTGCAAGCACAGGATATACCAAAGGTTTTTATCACACACACTCATGTATATAGAGCATCAAGAAAAATAAAAGCATATCATACATGCATAATCATATATCCTACATACCAGGATCACATGCATAAGCTTTTCATGCTCTAACAAGCCGTAAAATAAAATAATTTTTGTCTTTTTCATTTTTTTTTTGTATTTTTCAGATTTTAACAAATAAAAATAAAGACATCAACAGCTTGTAAAACATCCAATGGTACGTGGAGTTGTATCCCGAGTGCAGATCATACAACTGTCCATTTGGAATCGGCTATGAAATTTATGTCCGGGTTTCCATCCTATATACCAAGGGACATATAACAAAAACAAGACACACACACCCATATGCTGTGAAAACAGAATAAACGTGCAAAAACATAAAACACACGCACACACACATGCAATGGGAAAATAAAAATGCATCTTTTAAGCAGAGTTACACCGAAGTGCACTCTCATCATGTCCATCAGAACATGCAGAAGTAGATGGGAAGCCGACTTGCTTCCTCACCCAAACCTTTCTAGGAACCTCATCCACTTGAGAATTCCTAGTCAACAAAGAAAGTTTCTCACTAAGAAATTTTGTCAGTTTAGTTAGTGCAGAAACTTGAGAAGCTAGATTTGAAGAGTCAAATCTAGGTGACACCTTCTTAGGCCTCTTCTTTTGCTTGTGAAGCATGAAGCACTTAGGCCTAATATGTCCCGCCTTGCCACAATGATGGCACACAGGCACAAACCTCGGATGAGAGCGAGGTTTACCCACAACACCTCTAGATTGAGGTTGGGAAACAGGACGAGGAACAATAGGAGGAGAAACATGACTACACACAACAGGTTTCTTACCTAAGTCACGTTTAGCTGCTACAGGCACAGCTTTGGAAGAAGAAGCCTCATTAAAGTTAGGCTCAGAAATAATACCTAACATACGGTCCACCTTTTTATTTCCACTAGAAAATACGGACAATTGGGTTCTAGCATCTTCAAGTTCGGTCTCTAATATTTGGACTCTATTAACTAGGCCATTGTTCCTCTCCTCTAGGTCATCAACCATCAAAAGACTTTGCTCAAATCTGGCTTGAGCTTCATCCTTTTCTAGCTCTACAGCTTTTAGCCTTTTATTGACCTCTATATTAGTCTTATTAATAGCTAAACTCTCGTTAAACGGTTCAACATAAGCTACTTGAAGACTTTCCTCATCTACAGACTCATCAAGAGAGACTTCAGAATCAGCATCATTCACAATAATCTCTCTCTCATCAGTCACACTAGCAGTAAATGCTATATAATTGTTCTTGTCTTTAGGAGACTCATCAGACGTATAGCCACCTTCTGAATCACTGGGAGAGGCTGCCATGGCTTTCTTACCTTTAGCCTTCAGATATGTGGGACACTCAGGTCTAATGTGCCCATATCCTTCACACTCATGGCATTGGACATCACGTGATCTACTACCTCTATCCTCTCTAGACTCTTTCCTGTTATGCCTCTTTTCTATAGGCATAACCTCCCTATCCCTGTTACTACTATGGCCATTCTTCTTAAGTTTAAGAAATTTCCTAAACTTCTTAGCAAACAAGGCCAAATCATGATCCGTAAAGGTATCGTCATCACTAGATGGATCATGAACAACTTCCTTTGCGATCTTCATCGCCATAGTTTTGGACTTTTGATACCTAGGAAGTTTCTTCTCATAAACTTGCAGTTTTCCTACGAGTTCATCTAAATCAAGCTTATCGAGGTCATTGCTTTCCTCGATGGCGGTAATCTTGGGTAGGAATTTATCAGGCAGGGATCTAAGGATTTTCCTAACTATCCTATTGGTAGGTATAGTCTCACCTAGGTTAAAACTTGAGTTAACAATGTCGTTAATCTCAGCATAAAATTCATCAAAGGTCTCATCATCTTTCATTTTGGCGACCTCAAACCTAGTGGCTAAATCCTGGAGTCTATTATTTTTAACAGACAATGTGCCCTCATGCACAGTCTGCAGGATGTCCCAAGCATCCTTGGCTATCTCACACATTGAGATTCTCCTAAACTCAGCAGAACACACAGCACCATGTATGGCATTAACAGCCTTGCTGTTCCTATTGCTAGCATCAAATTCGTCCTTGGTCCAGGTCAATTTATCTTTAGGGGAAGATACCCTATCAACAATAACAACGGGAAGTTTCCACCCGTGTTCAACAGTCATCCAGACCCTCTCATCTAAGGACTTAAGGAACGCTTTCATGCGAACCTTCCAATGTAAATATTCCGTGCCATCAAAAAACAGCGAACAATTCAAGGGTTGACTACGTTCCATAGCTAATGGGTCAAGGATCGAGTTCAGGCTCTGATACCAATTGAAAATTCGATTTTACACAACGGTTCTGACCCTATGCGGAATTACAAACAATAAGCAGGATAAATCCTGTTACTGCTACTATGGATGAAAAACGGGCAACCACAATATCCAACAATTAAAATATGCTGCAAATATAAAAACAATAATAATAAATTAAAGCAGCAAATTAAAATCAATCACACAAAATTCAACACAATGATTTTGGTGATGAAGTGGAAAACTCTTCCGAGTAAAAAACCACTCCAGGTATAGGCTACCATCCGAATCCACTATATAGAGAAAAACTTACAGCGATGGTCAAGAACTATGGTGGCAACTCCACCGACTCAAGTACCTTAATACTGCAAGAACTCAAGGAACTCCTCAAGCCTGCGACCCACGATTTTCTTCAGAACCTCTGAAGTCTCTGAGTAGATTATATCACCTCTGAACGCCGGAACTCCGACTACCAAAACTCCTCCTATAGAACTCTAAAGGATTAGGGATTTTGGGTTATGTTTTGTTGAAGGTTTATCAAAGAAACATTCACACCATCAATAAAGAAGACAAGAAGATAAGAAGTCTTCAATGGTGGAATCAAAGAGAGTTGAAAGCTTTGAGAGGTTTTGGCTCAAGGGAAAAGTGTTTCAGCTCTTTCAACTAATGGGGAATGGCGGCTAAGTGTTATATTTATAGGTAGGGTGAAAACCTAGGGTTTTGCAGGCCAAAATCGCATTCAGATCGCAGTCACGTTCGAACGCTTACTTGAACGCTACTCGAACGCGCCCTTTCTGTGAAGACTCGTTCGAACGCCAATCGAACGCACAACGAATGGATGCTCTCTGGAATGATCCCATTCGAACCCAACAAGAACGAGACTCGAACATTTACTCTCTGGAATTCCCGTTCGAACCCGAAGACGAACGCGTCACTAACGCCACATGTTCGAACCCATTCACGAACTCAGCATTAACGCCAATCGTTCGAACACTGCAACGAACGCACCACGAACGCATGTCTGATGCACAGCAGCCAAAAACCAGTCCAATTGCACAAGGATCTTCATGATAAATTACAACACAATTGAACTTGTTTTGTCACGGACACATGCCAATAAAAATGGAACTCACACGGTGGAAATGTCTTCATGCAGTATGTGGGCTGCTTGCTGGCTTTAACAAGATCTAACATCAAATACATCTTAAGATAGATCAATTTATACCAAATCAAATCCCTAACCTGTTTTTAAAATTTTCCAAACAGAGGACTAAACAGACCAGCAAGCAGTCGCTCACATCCGTAGAATTCTCGATATCGTCGCCTGAAAAAACAGCTTCGGTCCGTCAACCAAACCAGCCTCACGTTCCAGTACCGGCTCTAAAGAATCCGGTCGGAAAGAGAGCGAAGCGGCGTCTCCGAATGGTGGTGATTCAGAGAAGAAAGCCGGAATCAACGTCGGACACATGGTGAAGAATCGAAAGGACACGTCGAATAGTGCGGAGAAAGGCGACGCTGTTTCGATATGTCCGCCTCCGAGACTCGGACAGTTTTATGATTTCTTCTCCTTCTCCCACCTCACTCCGCCCCTCCAAATGTAAGTCCTCAGAATTTGTTTTTTCTTACAACGACAGCGTTTAAAAGTATCAACTAAAATGAGAGAATGCAGACAAAAAAAGAACGAATCTTTTAATAAATGAGTGCTTATTGCTTAATGAAATATGATATGCTTAGCTTAATTTAACAAAATTAGTACTTTGAAGCCTCAAATTTTATTTTAGAAGAATATTTGCTAAATTATTTGTTGATTGTGTGCCGGTGGGTTCTCTTGCAGACATCTGAAGATCAACACGCCCGTTCCTCGAGGATAAACATATGATTTCTTTCAAATTGATGTGAGGGACTTTTACTTATAATTTACATGATTGATTCTTTGTTTTTTCAAAAGTCCCGGGTCACAAAAATATTTGATTCTTTACTGTAGAGAGGGATAAATCAAAACTATCTCATTAATAAATCACATTTTTAATTAATTTATAAGACATATTTTAATAAATATTAAATACTCATTATTTTACAAGGACAAATAAAAATTCTCTCATTGATAACCCATATTTTTTTTTAATTAATTTATATGAAACATTTTAATAAATTTTTAAATTAAATGAGGGCGAATGCCCCCGATCACCTTTATATGGCTCTACCACTGTTTTTGAATGTGGACTAATATTTGTATTTGGTGGGGATGGGTGAATGTGCAGGTCCTAGTATGGAGTGGGAAGCCGTGACAATTGTTGCTTCCCGAGAAGAGTTCTATCCTGCCGGAAAACGTCTTCTTCTTTGTCACTCTTTGGTAAGCATGGCCTTTGACGCTGTAAGTTCAATATCTGTGTCACTCTTGTAGCTCTATGTTTTATTGTTGCTCTATGCTAGCATTAAACTATAAAGTTTGCTTGCAGCCATACAAACCTCTCATGAAAGCTTTCACTGAACAAAATAAAGTATGTCAATTTGATCAATCTAATTTTGTAAAATCAGCAGGGCCTTTGATGCTGTACGTTCAATATCTGTGTCACTCTTTCACTTAAAAAATATATGAGTGTTAGATTTTTAAGCTGCCTTATCCTGACATGCTATAAAACTTTGTAATCTTTCCATTTGATCTCCTCTTATAGACCTTTTTTTCATTGGTAATTGTTCGTTTGTATGGCAGTCACCTAATGAGTTGATTGAAATGGCACAAAAATACTATGCTGATGCTGCTCTCCAAAACTGGTTAGCTCCCTATTATCATCTCTTTCTTTTCCCCTGAGATTTTCTGCAGTTACTATATCTCATTGGTGTGACAAATTTTTTAGGTAGCACATTTTGGTTCCCTTGAACTCTCACAAGTTAATGGAAGGACATTGACAGATTTTATGCATACCAGAGGTTCGCAATTGTGCTCCTTTAGACATGTGGTAATTTCTTTATTTCATCAATTTTCATATTCATTACCTTCTTGATTCTTTAAACTTATTCTTCTCTACAGCTGCTTATTATAAAAAGGCATATCTTTGTTAACGTTGTGTTTAAATGTTGGTAACTGTAGAAAAGTTTTGGCAGCTATGTATTATACAATTTTAACCATACTCGTCCTTCTTCTACATTGGTTTCAAAATTAATTCTCTCCCTTTTAATTTATAGGTCGAACTGGCAGACAAGCTACCTCATGTTCAATCTCTATGTATCCTTTTAAAAAGATTTGGATGGCCGTGGAAACATGAAAGCATCCCGGACCTGAGAAAGTTTTCCATTCTTCGTCGATTATCCCATAAGGTTTGATGATTAGACCCTTTTGCTATGGTTGTGAATATTCTCCATCTCTAGGTTTCTTAGTGAAGTATTCTTTTGTCAGGTTGGGCTTGAGATTGTTTCAAGGGACTATGATATGGATTCTGCATCTCCTTTTAGAAAGTCGGATATCATATGCATGATTCCGGTCTATAAGGTAACATCGTATTCACATTTGAACCAGGGATACAATCTTCACTTAGTATACTTCAATTCTTTTAAAATATTTTATTCTTCCTTGCAGCATGTTGCATGTTCATCTACTAGAATCATCAAAGACTTCTTTGGACAAAGGAAAATTGGAGGATGCTGTTAACTATGGCTCTAAAGTATAGACATCTCATTTCTCTTTGGCATCTTTTGTTATTTTTCACTCGTGTCAGTAAATTTAACCAGTATTGCATATTGAATCTTGAAGGCACTTTCGAAGCTTGTGTCAGTCTGCGGTCCTTATCATCGAATGACAGCAGGAGCGTATAGTTTCCTGGCTGTAGTGCTCTACCATACAGGGGATTTCAATCAGGTATTTTCTTTGAAACATTTAAATACTTGTATGCATGCATCAGATGGCTAATAATGTTGAGCTGGTATTTCTGGCGTCTATTTATATTAAACTACAATTATCACTGCTGAATGCATGATGTATTCCTGCAGAACTAGGAAACTGGAAACATTTCTGACTTTTATTTACCTTCTTTTTTATCTTTATAGAAATGTGACATAGCTAATCAAACAAATTGTTACTTTTCTGTGCATGTGTTGACCTTTTTCTTATCATGTAGGCAACCATTTACCAGCAAAAAGTATTGGATATTAATGAGAGAGAACTCGCACTTGATCATCTTGATACAATGAAGAGTTATGGAGATCTAGCTTGTTGGGAAATTAGTGTCATTAAACATCAACTAACATGCATACAACCAGATCAAACCAGAAAATCGGATCTAATATGCATAAACCCTAGAAACTTTAAAACTTAATAATTTAAGAAAAACCTTTTTGAATCCAAGTCGAGATAATCCTCTGTCCTTAAGAACTTATTGGCCCCGTCACAGGTGCTTTACGGATTCGTAGTTGGCCAATGTCCTCCCAGGATAACTTGGTTCCTTCTTGTCCAAAGAGCACTATTTGACAAGTATTCGAACTGAGAATGTGGTGAAACTCTCTCCAAAAACAAATAAAGAAAACAAAATGTCTATGTCAAATTCGGATCTCTTTTCTATCCCCTTGTTTTGGATATAAAGCCTTCTTTTATAAGGCATGGAAGGGTGCCAAAAGGGCACCCTTTGGGATGGGGTGCAACCCTCCAAAAGGTTGTACCCCTCACAAGCACCCAATCCAACCAAATGACAGAATCACCCTTAATGAAATATTTAGAAGAATTTCCAACAATCCCCCACAATTCTTCAAATATTCATGGAGACACTTGAGAGAGTTACCATGAACTAAAGCTGCATCGAAATAGGTAGCTTTCGCCTTGAACCTTTCCTAGTGAGTGACAATCAGATTTACTTGGCAAATCAGTGACCCATAGTCTTGAACTGTTCTGTCGTTAGTGTAAACCAAGACAATTGCCAACACACAGCTTTAATTCGACCATTTTCCCGTTCTACGGTTGTGTTCATTTCGGCCCTGAACAACGGTCCCGGATTCATCAAGCACTTTAGGGTAACCTGCCTTTAAAGGTTCCCATGGAAGCGGCCTCACTTCTTACTTGAAATAGGTGATCTACTATGAAGAGGTAATCTATCTTTACCCTTATTAGGACTCATCTCCTAATATAGTGATCCTTAAAAGCCTTAGCTTATCCTAACCAATGACAGACAGCACTCAGCGTCATTATCGGAATGGAAAAGAGTACGAAACTCTTCAGTGCTTATTTTGAATTGCACAAGATTTCTGTTGTCCCTTTTGAACCTAGATCTTGGGATCTCCAGTCAGCTAGGTTGGGTTTCCACAGTGACAATTCTTAGATTATAGGCTTCAAGCCCATTCCTCTCGATGACTTCTCAACTTGCTCTCGAGGTAAACCTTTAGTTAGTGGATCCGCTAGGTTTTCATTCGACTTAACATAATCGATCGTTATTATGCCACTTGAGAGCAGTTGACGTATGGTATTATGTCTCCGACGTATGTGTCGAGACTTACCATTATACATTGTATTTTCGGCTCTCCCAATAGCCGATTGGCTGTCACAATGTATGCTGATCGCTGGCACCGGTTTGGGCCCACTAGGAATATCTACCAGGAAGTTTCTAAGCCATTCTGCTTCTTCTGCAGTTTTGTCTAACGCTATGAACTCAGATTCCATAGTAGACCGGACAATACATGTTTGCCTCGAGGATTTCCATGACACGGCTGCATTACCAAGTGTGAAAACAAATCCACTTGTGGATTTGGAATCCACTGTATCAGATATCCAGTTAGCATCGCTGTATCCCTCTAGTACAGCAGGATATCTTTCGTAATGTAGCCCATATTTTGAAGTTTCTCTCAGATACCTCAAAACTCTTACTATGGCTTTCCAGTGGTTATGTCCTGGATTGCTCGTATATCTGCTAAGCCGATTCACAGCTTGAGCGATATCAGGTCGAGTGCAATTCGTGAGATACATCAGACTTCCGATGATTCTCGAATACTCTAATTGCGATACGCTTGAACCAGTATTCTTTGATAGATGAAGAGTTGGGTCCACAAGGGGTTCTAGCCACATTTAGATCCCCTTTGATATATTTATCCAATATCTTCTCAATATAATGAGTTTGTGATAATATATATCCGTCTGATGTTCTAGAAATCTTAATTCCCAGGATCACATCAGCTATTCCCATATCTTTCATATCAAATTTGCTGGATAACACGTTTTTGGTAGACTGAATCATATCATGATTACTACCAATTATCAGCATATCGTCTACATAGAGACACATAATGACATATCCTTTCTGAGTTGATTTGGTGTACACACACTTATCACACTCATTGGTTTTATACCCACTTGACAACATCTCTTTGTCAAAAAATGTCGCATTCATTGACTCAATTATCATATTCGGATTGATGTCAAGAATCTCTGACTTGTGTACCAAGAATCGATACGCACTACTGTTGCGAGCATATCCAATGAATATACAATCAACAGTTTTGGGTCCTATTCTAACATTCTTAGGTTTAGGAACCATTATTTTGGCAAGAAACCCCCACACTTTTAGGTATTTGTAGGAAGGTACGAAACATTTCCACAACTCATATGGTGTCTTGTCCAACCTTCTGTGAGGAAGCTTGTTAAGAACGTAGTTTGCGGAAAGCAAGGCTTCCCCCCACAAGTTCTGGGGTAGTCCCGAACTTGCCAATATGGCGTTCATCATTTCCTTCAACGTTCGATTTTTGCGCTCCGCAATTCCGTTCTGTTGAGGAGAATAAGGAGCAGTGGTTTCGTAAATAATTCCGTGCATAGAACAATATTCACCGAATGGTGAAACGTATTCACCGCCTCTATCACTCATGATTCTTTTGATTTTCTTACCAAGTTGGTTTTCAACTTCGTTCTTATAGTGTACGAAGCTCTCAATTGCTTCAGCTTTGCTTCTCAGCAAGTACACATAACAGAATCATGTGCTGTCGTCGATAAAAGTGACAAAGTACTTTTTACCGCCTCTTATTTG
The DNA here is from genome assembly GCA_019454045.1 of Zanthoxylum bungeanum. NCBI lineage: Eukaryota > Viridiplantae > Streptophyta > Magnoliopsida > Sapindales > Rutaceae > Zanthoxylum > Zanthoxylum bungeanum. The sequence goes on along the minus strand of SKCR01014294.1, from coordinate 142,243 downwards.
CACAATATTCATGTCACATACATCAGTATGTACAAGTTCTAGCAGTTCAGAACTGCATTCAATAGAATGAAATGATGTTCGATGCATTTTAGCTTCAACGCATGCCTCACACTTATGTTGGCTATCAATTACAAATTTGGGTATAAGGTCCATGTTAATTAATTTACGCATGGTATCATAATTAACATGTCCTAACCTCCCATGTCATACATTTGTGACACAATAATATAAGCAGATGAACTATCTTTTTTAATAGCACGATTAATAGTCATTACATTTAGCGTGAAAAGGCCCTCAGTTAGGTATCATTTTCCTACATACATATCATTCTTAGTCAATACAAACTTATCAGAAACAAACACTAGCTTAAAACCAGCCTTACTAAGAAGAGAGCCCGAGACCAAGTTCTTCCGAATATCTGGAACGTGCAATATATTCTTCAATGTTAGCTCATTTCCGGATGTCATCTTCAGAACCACTGTGCCTTGTCCTACCACCTGAGAGGTAGACGAGTTTCCCATTGTCAGATGATCACCGTCATTAACCTTCTGGTACAGGGAAAATATTTTACTGTCTGCACAGATATGACGAGTAGCCCTAGTGTCTACCCACCATTCTCTCGGATTCCCAACTATGTTGGCTTCGGTTACTACTGCTGATAGTTCCATCTCTGAGATATCATCAGTCAGCTGCTCACCTTCAGTAACATGGGCTTCATTTTTCTTTTTCTTGCCCTTGTCCTGAGACTTCTTGTTTCTGCAGTCCTTTGACATATGACCACTCTTTCCACAGTTGTAGCATTTTCCCTTGAACTTCTTGTTCCCAGAGTCAGCTCCACTGTTCTTTCTCTTCTTGCTACCCTTTACACCCTCAATGATGTTGGCCTTAGACTCCATAGTCTTGTAGCTGGCCTTCTCGGACATCTTGTTGTCCTCCTCGATTCTCAATCGAACACTGAGGTCTTCAAGGCTCATCTGCTTCTTTTTGTGTTTCAGATAGCTCTTGAAGTCCTTCCACGATGGAGGCAACTTTTCAATTATGGCCGCAACTTGAAACATCTCACAGAGTTTCATTCCCTCATCCAGTATTTCATGAATGATCAATTACAGTTCACCCAACTGAGACATCACCGTCCTTGAATCTACCATCTTGTAGTCCAGGAACCTACCCACGATAAATTTCTTTTGTCCGGCATCCTCGGTTTTGTACTTCTTTTCGAAAGATTCCCAGAGAATCTTCGCAGAAGCCATGCCTTGGTACACATTGTACAGGGTATTGTCAAGACCACCCAAAAGGTAGTTCTTGCATAAGAAGTCTCCAGACATCCAAGTCTGTTCTCGCTCTTCCTTGGCCAATTCAGATTCACCCTCCACAGGACCCGGAGGATCTTTGAGGAATTTCGCCAACTGGAGAGTTGTCAGGTAGAACAGCATTTTGCTCTGCCCCTGCTTGAAATTTGCCCCACCAAATTTCTCCGGCTTTTCTCCGTGAGAGACCGGTACCGTGATATTTCCGCTAGCCATTTGTAACTGGAAAATCAACAAGGGTCAATTAGTCTACGAAAGACAAATTGATCAGCGATCAACGAATGATCTTGTTCTAAGTGATATACTAGGTAGTCACTTGTTGTTCTATTGGACAAAAATTCCAATAAACACAAGTCCTTGAATTTCAACTAAAGATACTTTAGGAAATTGAATGAATGAATATTCTTCAAACACTTTTTCCACAATGATCTTTTAGCAATTCAAAACCCAGATTTACACCTTTCCAATAGCACAATTAATACGATAAGTGTAGATATATATATATGTCAATCAAGATTGGAAGGAATTACTTGTGTAAAATTACACTTTAAATTCTCAACCAATTATGCAACAACCAATTAATTTCAACTTTATCACTATGTGTATGCTTGTGATAATTGAACAACTTAATAATAACTTAAATCTATACTACCAAGATTAATGTGTTTACAGTATATGACTAACCAAGTTAATATTAATTAAAGTTTGCAATTTATGATACTTCCAGGACAAAATCGTTAGTGTCACGTTCGTATCTACGTTCGAACGAGACTGTCCAGTGTGTGTACGTTCGTGTTGCGTTTGATAACGCGTTCGAACGATGTGTTTCCAGAGAGTTCACGTTCGAGTAGCGTTTGATAACGCGTTCAAACGGAATGATTCCAGAGAGTTCACGTTCGTATAGCGTTCGTGAACGCGTTCGAACGGAATGATTCCAGAGAGTTTGCGTTCGAGTTGCGTTTAGGACGCGTTCGAACATTCTAAGACAGAAGGCTTGCGTTCGAGTTGTGTTTGAAGATGCGTTCGAACGTTCTTATGAATTTTCAGATTTATGCCTTCGCGTGCGTCGGGCGTTCGAACGCCCTACGGGTTTACATGCACAATACGTATTTTTTTCCAGAAAATTTCTACCCTAGCATGCGAATTTACAGTCTAACAACACTAGAATGCGATAAGTTCTTAAGATTGTTATGAAATTAGTGTCATTAAACATCAACTAACATGCATACAACCAGATCAAACCAGAAAATCGGATCTAATATGCATAAACCCTAGAAACCTTAAAACTTGATAATTTAAGAAAAACCTTTTTGAATCCAAGTCGAGATAATCCTCTGTCCTTAAGAACTTATTGGCCCCATCACAGGTGCTTTACGGATTCGCAGTTGGCCATTGTCCTCCCAGGATAACTTGGTTCCTTCTTGTCCAAAGAGCACTATTTGACAAGTATTCGAACTGAGAATGCGGTGAAACTCTCTCCAAAAACAAATAAAGAAAACAAAATGTCTCTGTCAAAGTCGGATCTCTTTTCTATCCCCTTGTTTTGGATATAAAGCCTTCTTTTGTAAGGCATGGAAGGGTGCCAAAAGGGCACCATTTGGGATGAGGTGCAACCCTTCAAATGGTTGTACCCCTCACAAGCACCCAATCCAACCAAATGACAGAATCACCCTTAATGAAATATTTAGAAGAATTTCCAACATAGCTGTCTTCTACTATCGACTTCAACATACAGAGTTAGCATCGAAGTATGTTTTTCTAGATTTCTAATTGACTTATTTTCTAGATAATTGTGTTTCCATATAATGGCTACTCCTCATGATTCTCTATTATCTAGAGGATATCCTATGGAGAAATTACATTCATTTTTCTTATTCTAGGTATATTAATCGTGCATTTTATCTGTTACATTTAATGTGCGGTCCTTCTCATCCAAATACGGCGGCCACCTATATTAACGTAGCAATGAAGGAAGAAGGTTTGGGGAATGTCCATGTTGCTCTGAGGAAGCATTTCAGGAGTAGAATATCAGGATAATGTTGTAATTTTTCCAGATGTACATGATGGTAGTATCATGTTGTAAATGTGAATTTGAATAAAAAAGAAAAAATTATTTTAAAGATATATATAATTTTTTGTATAACACGTTTGTTTTCCCAACTTAAATATTCATCAGTTACATGAATAATTTTGATTATAAATGTTTTCAATTCATTACTATTTTGAATTGTCATCACGTTTTCTTCTCTAAATTCAATTTGATCTTTATTTGCTTTAATTTTTTTAACTTGTGTATTAACTAAGTTGTCCAACATTGAAAATTTAATTGCTAACGACTAAATATTTTAGCATATAAAAAGAGCTTCAATCTTTAAGATTTGGCGTTAGAGACAGGAAAAAAAAAATTCGAAAAAAGCCGAGTGCAAACACGTACTTGAGAACAAATTCTTTCTAAAATATTTATTTCGTCGAGAGTCTTTCCTCAGTTTCTTAAGATACCGAGCAATACTTTGTTATGAGTTGGGTGTGAGTATACCAATCGGTTTTGTACAAAATCGATTGAGACAGTGTTAATCTGGATTGTTTTATCCTGGGGACATCGAGGCCGATTACTGCTAGCACAAATTCTGGGCAGAGCCGCGAAACATCTTAAAGAGAGCGACCTAGTCCGCGACTCAACTCAGATTCACTTTTTGTATCTTGGTGAACGGTAATATTGTTCTAACTTATAATCTTTTTCTTATTTGTGCAAATTGTTCTAACAATTTTAAGACGTTATCAATCTGTCATGTTTATTTATGTTAAATTCGTTAATGTTCTTATGGTACAATTATACATTAAATATGCTTGAAATGGATTTTAAAATTCACAGCTAGGGTTTTGAATTGGATAGAAATATTTTTTAAAAAAGCTTCCATTGAAAACGACTACTGGAATCAAAAAAAAATAGCGGTTTTTTTTTTTTTTTTTTTTTTTAGAAAGCAAGACTCTTTTTGGTGGATGCTGAGGGCGAAAAATAAACTGCTTTTGCTTACTATTTCTAGTGCCTTTCTCTTTGTTTTGTATATTGTCTGAATTTTGTTCATATGAGTTGATTGTTTTAAATATGTTTCTAATGTCTCTTCAGATAAATTACTAGTAATCTGAATCAAATGGTGATCGAATGACTAAATTCATGTTTCAGTATGCTTTTTATTCTTTAATGATTTTGGATTAAAATATGTGTGATATCTTGTGGCCATCATTTTACCCCAAGGATTATGCCAAAATTTGCTAGTGGACTAGGATATGAGACTCGTAGGGTAGTAGTGGGGATCATTATAAATGGTGATACATATTTTTCAATTTGATGAGAATCTGGTCATCTATTTTCGAGCTATGGTTGATTGTTATAATAATAAAGTTACATGTTTTTATGAATGATGAGAAAATAGTATCAGCTAAAGCTGATGTTGGAAAATCAAGAGCACGTGTGGTATAAAAAAAAAAAAATTAAATATAAAAAATTTTCTTGGTTTTTCATACAATCATATAGCTTATTTTCCTAAAAATAAATGGCTTTCATCAGTTCTCGTACTAGAAATAATCGAACAATTTTAACTCTGTTGTTACTTGTTAGTTCAAAATGGTGCTTGGATCTTTCATGTCTCAATGATTTAATCAGCTTAGATCTCTTTGTGCTTAATCTCAATTGAGACTTGAAGGTTGTTCCCAGTTTGTTGTATATATAATGGCTGAGCCAACTACTGAAGCAGCAAAGACATTGGCACCTGAGGCAGAGAAGAAGAAGAGCAAAGCTTTCTAATTGTTTTTCCAACTCTTTTCATTTTCTGACAAGTATGATTGTTCTCATTGTGTCATTATTATTTTTTTGCCTATACTGCGATTGCTTATTGAATGTACACTGGAGAGAGACAACGTTTCAACGGATACTCTTCTTGTTCAACATGCTGTTAGTGAGAAGCATTTAGGTTGGCATTGCTAGGTATAGCAGTGATTCCTGACATTGTTTTTCCTGGAGGCTTTTATGCGTATACTCTCACTGACCTCACATTCAAGAGCAGGGAATCATATGCAAATGCTGTCATAATTGCTAAGCAGAATGTAATGAAGATGAATCAATTGCTGAAACTAATAAGACAACGATGATGAAATATGTGGGAATCAAATACTCAACGGTATGTTTGATGCATTATTTGATATTTATAATGATGAATTTGCTGTAAAAGAATAATAGAATGTTAAGGCTGTCATAAATACATGTATATATGGTCTTTGTTTCAATATGAATGATTATGACCTTAGGATTAACAAGAATCATAATCATCGAAAGTGAAACAATCTGGATGGACACTAACCTCCCTCAAGAAATGATGATAATTAGTTCAAATACTACAACTGTAGCAAACCAAAACACCTTGCCCAAAACTTCCAATTAAAGAGTTCTGCTCCAAAAGCGAACCTTACTGAAGACCAATTTGTTACTACGATCGTTGAGATCAATATGTTTGGTGGATTCGAGGGATGGTGGGTAGGCATTGTCGTTTTTCGTCATGTCTACTATGATTATGCTTTGTTCTAGTTCTAAGTACAAGTTGTGAATAAGATAAATGTGATTAATGGTTTCTCACGCCACTATAATTGCTAGAACTGATGATGTAAAATTTAAACTCTATGAAATATGGAATGATTGAGAACCTGGAACTTTGAGTATAACATAATAGTTAAACATTTAAAATTTTATGATTTATATGAGCATATTATTTCTATGATGAAAAAAATTTCTTTTAATTAAGAAATAGTGGGGGCTCGACCTCCAATGTTAAATTGGAAATAGTGGGGGTTCTACCTCTTATATTTTACTCATGTTCTTAAAGTGATTGAAAATGATAAATACATTAGTTATAATGTTTGAAAACATGTGAAATATTTATATATTGATATGCTTATTTTTTATATGCATGTTGTTAATTCTGTTGAAGTTTATGTTGTCTTCTACATCCGTAATGAAAAAACTTAGAAGAAATTAGTATAATTATCGGAATTAAGTTACTAGGTCAGAAAAATGGAATCTAAAAATAAATCTACATGTACTACTCTAGTGAAAAGTTGTTCAAGAACATTGTCTACAGTGTTAGATAATTTGAGTATGCGAACAACATTGGTAATTTATGTTATGTTTATGTTTGCACTAGATCTGGCATTGTATATGTTGTATGATTACTATGTAGATTTATTAGTAGACCTGGTATGAGCATTGCCATGCTATTGAGAATGTTATAAGGTACTTGAAAAGGACCGTGAACCTATAATTATGTTGTCAGAGGTTTTTCGCTGTCCTTGAAGGATCTAATGATGTTAATTAGAACACCCTTTCGGATGATTCCAAGGCTACCAACAGATATATTTCCTTGAGTCTGAGATGATACCACTGGCATCAGCTAGTGAAGAAACAACTTGATTAAGTAGCTTACTATGATACTCCTTTATAGGAGAGACCGATACCAGTTGTCTTGATCCGTTGTAATAGTACCGCGGCTATTACAAATATTTAGAACTGTTATTATAACAGTAAGAGATTGTAGATACACAGTACAATTAGAGAATACCTCTCTTCTGATGCTGTAAGAATGGATCATGTATGAACTGATGATGATTTAACTGATCCTTTGATAAAAGGACTAGCAAAATAGAAGGTATCCTATACCTAGAAAAGAATGGGACTATTGCCATTAGACAGTCACTTATGATGGTAACCCAACCTAATGACTGGAGATCCTAAGAAATAGGTTCATTGGGTAATAACAAGTCATGAAGTGATGATGAATCATGCTATTATTTTATTTGTGAGTTCTATTCTAAGAGCATGATATCCTGAAATGATAGAAGAATGAGTTATTTAACTCTTAATGTGTTCTATACTCTATGTAGAGTGGAGTAGTACTAGCTACAAGAGTACTCTTGATAGACACACCTATGTGAATGTGGAAGTGTGGCCGCTTCTTATGAAATTTTAGGCAAAAATTTCTAGAGCATTCACTATACTGGGACATACGACCACGGCCGTAATGCTCGGGCTTTTGACTACACCCTGAAAGGTTTATGTGTGTGACGTTGTCAGAGATAGAGTTCAAAACTACGAGTTACTCTAATATAATTTGAATCGTCAACACTATGTAAAAGTTCAAGTCGAAATACACTTTTATTTATGCACGACCTTATTTTATATTGCTCGATGAAAATGTTTTATTAAAATTCAAGTAGGGGATTGTTGTAAATGTGAATTTGAATAAAAAAGAAAAAATTATTTTAAAGATATATATAATTTTTTGTATAACACGTTTGTTTTCCCAACTTAAATATTCTTCAGTTACATGAATAATTTTGATTATAAATGTTTTCAATTCATTACTATTTTGAATTGTCATCACGTTTTCTTCTCTAAATTCAATTTGATCTTTATTTGCTTTAATTTTTTTAACTTGTGTATTAACTAAGTTGTCCAACGTTTTGCTTTGAAAATTTAATTGCTAACGACTAAATATTTTAGCATATAAAAAGAGCTTCAATCTTTAAGATTTGGCGTTAGAGACAGGAAAAAAAAGTTCGAAAAAAGCCGAGTGCAAACACGTACTTGAGAACAAATTCTTTCGAAAATAAAAATAAAATATTTATTTCGTCGAGAGTCTTTCCTCGGTTTCTTAAGATACCGAGCAATACTTTGTTATGAGTTGGGTGTGAGTATACCAATCGGTTTGGTGCAAAATCGATTGAAACAGTGTTAATCTAGGCTGTTTTATCCTGGGGACGTCAGGGCCGATTACTGCTAGCACAAATTCTGGGTAGAGCCGCGAAACGTCTTAAAGAGAGCAACCTAGTCCGCGACTCAACCCAGATTCACTTTTTATATCTTGGTGAACGGTAATATTGTTCTAACTTATAATCTTTTTCTTATTTGTACAAATTGTTCTAACAAATCAGTCAGTGCATTAAGAGTATAATAAAATTTTAGGAAATATATTTATGATGACCAGTTAGGTCCTTTCTAAATTTAAACATGATTGAGCCTGGTGAGTTGATTGGGTCCGGACAGATATGGCTAGTCCTATATTTTCAGTCATTTAATTGTATTTTTTAATACTTTTCTGGTTTCTTCAGATTGCTGCCAGTTTCCATGCCATAGCAATTGCACTCTCTTTGATGGAAGCATACTCCAGAAGTGTTCAGCATGAACAAACTACCCTACAAATACTTCAGGCCAAACTTGGGTCTAAGGATCTGCGGACACAGGTAGGTTCAATTTTGATGTATGATGATTGAATATCATATACCAATCTCTTTGTAGGATGCTGCTGCATGGCTTCAGTACTTGAGTCCAAGGCCTTGGAGCAGCACGAAGCTGCACACAATGGTACCCCCAAGCCAGATGCCTCAATCTCCAGCAATGATCTTTTGTAGTCTGCTTTTATTAAGCATTTTTTTGTTTGTTACTATGATGATTCAGGGACTTGTCTTATGACAATCTCTGTGGACCAGTTCCCAAGTTCCATCCTGAACTTTCAAGTATGATTTCTTACCAAAATCTTTATTATTTCATATGATTTCCCATTGATTTTTTTTTTTCCTTCTGTTTTAGTGTTGTGGGGAACCCATTGATTTTTGGAAGCATCTCCATTAATGTTTGCTCTGGATCAGCCTATAGTGTTCCTCTTTCCTTTGGTGATAGAACAACTTCTTCTCAATCCAAAATATACTGTCAAATAGGATTTGCATCAAATTTAATTATGAGCTATCTGTCTGCGTGTAATAGCAGTATTGCTAATGAATGCAAAAATTGCGCAGGCATGCACCTTTGCTTTGAATTATAATCAATATTTACTTAATATTTGCTCATTTGTTCATATAAAAAAATGTAGCGGTCCAAGCTTTTGTTAATCTTTGTCAATGCAAAATCTCAAAACACATCAAGATTTACACTTTGGAGTTTTGTAGTCAGCATAATCTCAACTACTTGACCCAAATCAATATTAAGGACTAAATCCGAGTAGTGCAAAGGCTTAAAATAGAGTTAATTAATTAAAAAAATTTACAAGCAACTTGAATTAATTAAAAAAAATTGAGAATTGCTAGAAGATTTCCAGGGACTAGATTCATTTTTAAAAATATAAATGCAAATAATTTTATTGACTTGCTACATAATGCATATGAAAAAAAAATTATTTGAAAATTACATACAAGATAATCCGACTACATGCAACACCGGCATAATTTTTTGGGAATAATATTGTCCAGAATAAAATAATAACAGGAAATCATCCACATATCAATAAGATAAAACCATCTGCGTCGCCAATAAGGATTCACCCATAAGACTCCAATGATTCCCAATATCACAATTACATAAGATACTATAAAAGTGATATAGAACCATAACATGTCAATTAAACAATCATCTTCATTGTCAGCTGAAGCTTCTGGTACCACCGATGGTGATGATCCATTTTCATTGCAACTTTTGAGCAATGGCGGTCCACAAAGGAAAGGATTTCCTTGGTAACTGTTCTCATTAAATGTTGCAAATTGTGCAGTCCATTCGGGGATCTTGCCTGATAAATTATTGTGTGCTACACTAAAAACAGACAAAGAATTAAGTTCCACAAGCTGAGCAGGGATTTTCCCATTCAAGTTGTTGTAGGAAAGATCTAAACTTTCAACTTGCTTCAACCTCGAAAATGTCACTGGGATTATTCCAGTCAATTTGTTGTGGGACAAATTCAATGCATGGATATTGGTTAGTTCACCGATTTGAAGAGGAATCTCACCTGTCAATTTATTGCAAGATAGATCAATCCCATACATTTCGTTCAGAGGTTTTCCCTTATAAGAGTATGATATTTCCTCTGTTGTGAATGTTATAGTTTCCTCCTTTCCCATTGAATACCCATTGTAAATAGATGGATTAATCTGAGGAATAAGAGCTGGAGCCGAAGCATCATAATAGCCTTTGTGAAGTGATGTGTGATCTAAACATGGAGGAATTTGACCAGAAAGATTGTTATGAGAAAAATCTATCAATCGCAATTCTTTCAACTGGCACAATCGATCTGGCACTTCACCTTCAAGATTATTATTAGCCAAAATGAGGTAGCTCAACTGAGTAATATTTTCAATCGAAGATGGAATGTTACCACTCAAGCGATTATAGCTAAGATCTAATGTCACCAGAGAAGAGCTGTTATAGAATGTACCTCTTTTATTGGCCCTTGTAACATATTTTTCGACAAGTGAACTTGTTTGAGTGAGGAGGAAAGACCAAAACAAGATAGTAAACTCCCAGATATGTTGTTCTCTGAAAGGTCTAAAATTTGAAGAAAATGGAGCTGGCAAAACTCTGCTGGAATTGGACCTTCGAGATGATTGTTTGACATTATAATATCTTCTAAGAGTGAAAGATTACCCAACCATGTTGGAATCTTACCAAAGAGATTGTTATCACTTAGATACAATCCTCCTAAACAGAAGCACTTAGACAAACTTTCAGGGATCTCTCCTGTGAAGTTATTATCATCCAATTGCAACCTGAACAAGTTTGTCAAATTAAAATTTTTAGAGAATATATGACCTTGCAAACTATTGTTTGATAATGCAAGAATCTCTAAATTGAAGCAACCCATGACTAAGTGCTCAGGGATTTCACCAGCCAATTGATTGTTAGACAAATCCAGAGTTGTCAAGGACTTCATATCACCGAATGACGAGGGAATGCTACCGTTGAAAGCATTTTTAGAGAGGTTTAATTTTATTAGACTTGGGAGATATGCTTCGATTTCTGTTGGAATGATGCCTTGGAAGAGATTGTTGGAAATATCTAATTCTCGCAACTTCTTGTGAGAATGAATTGGCATATGAAAATGTCCTGAAAGAGAATTATTGGACAGATCAAGTTGGTATAAATTTTTGTTTTTTTCTAACAACCAATTTGGAAATTCTCCAGACAAGTTAACGCCTGATAGATAAACTTGTTCCAATTCATGCTGATGGAAAAGGAATTTGGGAAACGCTCCACCAGTCAGTTCAATGATATTTAATTGAAATTTTGGAGCTAAAGAATGCGACTCGGTTCTGCATATAATTCATTGCTTCCACCTTTGAAAACCTTGAGTTTTGAGAAATTGAAAAACGGTTCGAGTGAAATTGGGATGTGAAACTGATTATTTGAAAGAAAGAGCTTTTCGATGGAGGTGAGATGCATGAGAGGAGATGATGAGATATTTCCCGTAAGTTGATTGAAAGAGACATCTAATACTTGAAGGGATGTCATATTTGCTAAGCACCAAGGCAAGCTACCCCTTAAATCATTATCATCAATGTATAACTCTTGCAGATGCACCAATTCGCATAAACCTGAAAAAACAATTCATCGATCCTTTAGTAAATAGCACACATTAAATATTTCAATTTTTGAAGACTATATTTTTTTTTATATATATAATTGAGAATTAATATATAGATTGAGATGAGAGAGGAGAATCGTCCAATTCCAACCAATTCCAAATATATCCAGCTGGTGAAATTGTTACCAGAAATAATTGCAAAAGTTATTTACTTACCAAGAGCAGTCATCACTGTAAAATTGTTATAACTGAGGCTAAGTGCATTGAGGGATGGGAATGATCCCAATGATTGTAACAACTCCCTTGCATCTCTAATTTTAATTCTCGATAGATCAAGAAAACGCAACTTCCTCATACCTTTGTAAGCTGTCAAAATTCATTATTTAAATTTAGAGATAAAAGTTCTTTCATTCCAATTTTTACCTTATTATTATTTGAAAAAATGACATATAACAATATTGTAAATTTGGATAATGATACTTTAATCCATACAGCCTTGAAAATACAAGCTTTATTTCATGCTTGTTAATATTTTTAATTAATTTTGAGCCATTTTTTATCCGATCAATGACTCAAAATTATATGATTTGAATATCCCAAAAACTGTTCAAATATAATAAAAATTTGTCTCAAAATTATATGACAAGTGACTCAATTAAGAAAAAAATATTTATTGGTGTGGATTAAAACTTGTATTTTCTAAATTAAACTACAAGGACTAAATGTTGTTATTTTCCCTTGTTATTAATAATTACCTTTAGGAACCACTAGATTGTCAATTTCATTGAAGCTCAGATCCAACCCCTCTAAGTTGCTCAATGAATCCAATCCTACTTAAAACTGAGTTCATTAATTTCATTATTTAAAACAAATTAAAAATGAGACTTTTTATCTTAATTGATAAAATGGACTACCGAAGTAGGCTTACCTTGAATATCAAAACTTCCTTTGAATCCATTAGCGCTTAGATCTAATGTTGTTAATAAAGGAAGACCTGTTAGAGAAATATTAAGGTTTAAGTTGTTACCACTTAAATAGAGTAACTCTAATTTACTCAAACCTGTAAATAAATATGGTGACAGTCATTTGATCAGTGACACTATTTACAAAATGATCTTGAGAATTTTAATTATATTGAATTAACTATCAATTTCAGAATATATATAACCAAACATATTCTCTAGTTTTGATCAAAAGAAACAATTGAAATTCATCTGTTTGCACAACACAAATTTAAAAGTTTAAATATTTCCAGCTAATCATCATTATTTTATTGTGAAAAAAAAAAGTATTCGGTGATGAAAATTAGTACAAATTTGTCAAGCTCATTGTCTAAATTCCTTAAGGAATCCCATTCTGCAAAGAGTTTATATAGAGTTATACATTTAATCAAGAACAAATAATTAATCTCTTCTAAATACGGGGCAAAAAAAGTCACGAATCCATTTGATTTGCTATTACAGAGCATTTGTTTATTTGTGAAGCCAAGACTTGCCAAAAAGGGAAAAAAAAATAGCATTCCTCTGTTTGCATAGCACAAATTTAAAAGTTAAAATTTCCCAATTGAATATTAATTATTTGTATGAAAAAAATAAGTTTTCGGTGATGAATATGACCTCAAAATTTTAATTATATATATTTATATTTGTTTATGAAAAATAATAAGGAGATTAAATGGGGATTAAAACCACTTTGTGAGTCAAATAAGTCAGGAGCCCATCTGATTTGCAATTACAGAGCATTTGTTTATTTTTGAAGCCAAGACTTACCAAAAAAGGGAATAAAATTCCTCTGTTTACATAGCAAAAATTTAAAAGTCAAAATTTCCCAATTGAATATTAATGATATATTTTTGTATGAAAAAAATAATTTTTCGGTGATGAATAGTATGACCTCAAAAGATATTTATGGTTTTACTTTCCCACAAATTTGATAATCTCATCGTAGCTTATGTCCAGCAACACTTAATTGCTCAAGAAATCCCTTTCTTCAGAGAGTCCAAATTGAATTATACATTTAAATAAGAAAAAACTTGATCTATTCTAATGGAAATGAAAAGAAAGAGAGAGAGAAAATAATTAGAGTCCCATTTTATTTGCAATAAAATGATATTTGTTTATGAAAAATAATAAGAAGATTAAATGATGATTAAAAACCACTCATAAAATATTGGTATTATTTTAATTACATCCTCATTTAATCAATTTTTTAGTTTTTGTGTCACTCCTCCACATATGAAAATACAAAATGAAATTATTGGTGATATTATGAGAAATAGTGAAAATTGTATTTCTTAAAACCTAAAAAGTAGTATTTTTTTAAAATAAAAAATAAAAAATATAATTCAAACAAAATTGAATTCAAACATAGAATATTATTATGGAAGTAAATTAAAGTCTAATTAATGTTCCTTCCAAGTAAACAAAGATGCATGGGAGTAACAAGGGGGTGAAGCTTTTTTTTTTTTTTTCTTTTTTTTTTTTGAAATCGTTGGAAACCCCGCCACCAAACCACCCATTCTGGACCGCGGCACAAGTAAAACCCCCGGCTGCCCCAGGCTCTTACAAGAAGTTGCACCCCCTGGATTCGAAATCAGAACCTCAAGGTGAGATTCTGAACCATTACCTTTAGAATCACTAGATTGTCAATTTTATTGGAGCCCAGATCCAAATTCTCTAAGTTGCTCAATGAATTCAATCCTGCTTGAGTTCATTAATTTCATTATTTAAAACAAATTAAAAATGAGACTTTTTATCTTAATTGATAAAATAGACTACCGAAGTAAGCTTACCTTGAAAATCAAAACTTCCTTTGAATCCATTAGCATTTAGATCTAATGTTGTTAATAAAGGAAGACCTGTTAGAGAAATATTAAGGTTTAAGTTATTACCACTTAACTAGAGTAACTCTAATTTACTCAAACCTGCAAATAAATATGATGACAGTCATTTGATCAGTGACACTATTTACAAAATTATCTTGAGAATTTTAATTATATTGAATTAACTATCAATTTCAGAATATATATAATCAAACATATTCTCTAGTTTTGATCAAAAGAAACAATTGAAATTCATCTGTTTGCACAACACAAATTTAAAAGTTTAAATATTTCCAGCTAATCATCATTTTTTTTTTGTGAAAAAAAAAATGTATTCGGTGATGAAAATTAGTACAAATTTGTCAAGCTCATTGTCTAAATTCCTTAAGAAATCCCATTCTGCAAAGAGTTTATATAGAGATATACATTTAATCAAGGAAAAATAATTAATCTCTTCTAAATGGGGAAAAAAGTTCAGGAGCCCATTTGATTTGCAATTACAGAGCATTTGTTTATTTTTTGAAGTAAAGACTTACCGAAAAAGGAAAAAAAAATTCCTCTGTTTACATAGCAAAAATTTAAAAGTCAAAATTTCCCAATTGAATATTAATAAATATATTGTATGGAAAAAAATAAGTTTTTGGTTATGGATAATATGACCTCAAAAGATATTTATGGTTTTACTTAATTGCTTAAGAAATCTAATTCATCAGAGAGTTCAAATTGAGTTATATATTTAATTAAGAAAAAGCTTGATAATAATTGGAGATTAAAAAGAGATAAAATGAAGATTAAAACCACCCATTTTATGAGTTAAATCATCATTAAATCATTTTTTAGTATCTATGTCACTTCTCCACATATAAAAATACAAAATGAAATTATTTGTGATATTATGAGAGATAAAGAAAATTATATTTCTTAAAACCTTAAAAGTAGTATTTTTTTTTAAAAATTAAAAAATATTATTCAACAAAATTGAATTCAAAACATAGAATATTGTTATTGAAGCAAATTAAAGTGTAATTAATGTTTGCTTCGAGGTAAACAATGGTGCATGGGAGTGAGAAGGGGTGAAGCTTTAATTATTTAATTATTACCTTTAACATCAATATTTCCTTTCAAGTTATTATAGTATAAATACAATACTCTTAATGATGAAAGACCACCGAGAGATGGTAAGATGTTGTTGTTGTTGAAGTAGTTATGGCCTAAATTAAGATATTTCAAGTTGGTCAACCCAGATAACTTCTCTAGACCTGCAACAAAATCTCATTAATTAATTTGACAAAATCGGAATTGAGTATCATTAGATAATAATTGCCTTAAAATAAAGGGGGCGTACCTTCATTCTCAATAAAACCGGCTATATTGTTGTCTTCTAAAGAGAGCAACTCAAGTTGTTTAAAAGGAGTAAACAAAGAAGCATTCAGATACCATTTCTTCGTCGATTCCCTCGCCGTAAAAAGATATAGTGATATGACTCTGCCAGTGGTGTTGCTGCACTCAACACTTTCCCAATGACAACAATCTGAATAATAATTCTATCATTATCATCATCATCTACCCAGTCTCTAAGACCGTAAGGAGTATCGAAGAAATGTTTAAGGTGCAAGAGAGCAGATCTCTCTTTCTCTAAACATCCCTCACCACTACTCCAACACCACCCAGCTTGTAATATTATTATTATTACTAACATCATCATCACCCTTTGCGAAGCAGAAGCAGAAGCAGAAGCACCACCCATTATATTAATTATATCTTAATTAATATCACTCTTTCTTAATTTCCCTTTAATTTCTGCGCCAACCCAACTTATGTATTTATACACCAAAACCCCACTTGTGTCAACGAGTCTCTGTCAATGCTATATGCTAATGGCAAAAACGTGATGCATGGGCCCACAAATATACCTAATCTAATGAGATTTATTAAATAAGATAATCAACAAATATCATAAAATTTAATTAAGAAGACTTGCAATAAGAATTCAAAGACTTTAAAATTTTCTATTGACCAAGAAACCAATGACTTAGATTGGCTCAAAAAAATAATAAAAATTACATAAAGTCATAAATCCATGGGCCCACACTTTCAAGAAATTTCTTCCTTCAATGTGTAAAACTAAAGTTGTTTCATGACTTTAAATTTTAGTAAACTCATTATTTAAGATCTCATCTTATCTCATTTGATTTAATTTTGTTTAACATGTTTAGTTACTTTCAGGGAGAAACAGCTTATCTTAGGAAAAATTATGGACGATATAAAATTAAATGATTTAATATTATTCATATTATTAATGAAAAGGATAATTGTGAAAACAATTAATATCGTTAGATAAGAGACTAGCAATATCGAGAATAAATCCACCAAATAAAGTCAAAATAATTGAGGCATAGATATTCAGATTTTCTTATTCTTTGTTCTTCATTCTTTTTAAAGACTTTCTCTTTCCTTATAAAAATTAAAATTAAAATTAATTAAGCATAAGAGCTAGTAATATTTTTGTAACGTTCTTTCCACATTTATTTTATTAGATGATTTTGAATCACGTTCTTTCCACATTGATACTTTGCATCTCTCTCATTTTTTTAATTGAGTTGGGATATTTCAACATAAATCTTTGACACAAATCTACAATCAAAACTTAGTCATTGATTTAAAGGAATCTAATAGTAGATACTCAAATTCAAAATAGTTTTTTTTTTTTTTGTTAAAAAAAATGATGATTACATTTTGATGATACTTGTATCTTAATTTTGAGTATCTATTATTTAATTTGCTTAAATTTATTTCTGTCAAAAAAATATGTTGAAATATCCCTTTTTATTGTTATCAATTCACTCTAATATGATAATCAAAACTATCTAGTCTGAAAGTTTTAAATTTACAATTGATAAATGAAATGTTTGATGATGATAATAATAACAACTTGATATAGACTGCTAAATTTTGTATATAAAAATTATCTTAATAACCTGTCGTCCAAATAAAATAATATTTGAATAACATTTGATAAATAGCCTGTGCAACTTATAATTGTATTAAAACCACAAAGCGATAAAAAAATGTTGTAGAAGAAACACTTTGCTCTTTCCATATCCTACTATTTTTTCAGAATTTTTACTAATATATAGAAGATAAAATTTATTTCACACATTAAAGGAAGAGATTTAGAAAAAATATATATATCTTCATTTCTTTTAAAAGGCACTTGTCTGTAATCCATTCATAAAAAACAAACATGATTTCAATTCTAGAAGTGTTTACAGGACAGATTAATTAATTAGCTCGTAATTAAGATGATGTTTTCACATTTCCTTATAAAATATGTCATTTTCACAATCATCATTCTCATGAAAACAAAATAACACTTTTTTTTTTCATTTGGTTTAGTGGACGACTTTGAAGTTTGAAAGTTTAGTGGACGACTTTGAAGTTTGAAATAAGAGGAGGATACCACGCTAATTACAACTTATGTATTTATACAATAAAAACACTTGTGTGAACGAGTTTACCCACACAAACATGATGCCAATGGCAATGCTATAAGTCTTTGTTGAGTCAAACGTATATATATTCCAATATTAGTTACCTGGCAATTAAAATATTGATAAGTGTGGTTTATATCCACTTATTCTAGTATTTTTAGCCTATTATTTTGTTATGATTCGAGTCATTTAATGTCATTTATAATTTATTTTATGTCTTAATTATAGGAAGCTTTAAAACATCAAGAATAGGGCGAATACGCGTGTTTTAGAAACTTTCGGATGCAAAGAACACGTGGGACTAAGAGTTGAGTTGCAATTGTCAACCAAATAAAGACAAAGGTGGCGTGAAGAATTTAAGAGAAGAAAATGTATTGGTGCCGTGGCACCAACCAGCAGGCGCCTCGGCGCCCCGATGAGCGAAAAGTATATCAATATTTACCGCCCCTTTTACTTAATATTTTGTTTAGTTTCTCGGGTTTGATGAACGTTTTGATGTGTTTTAGTTTATTTTACAGATAAAATAATATTGGGACTCAATGAAATCATTTAGGACGAAATGTGGGTCAATTAAGGGCAATTATTGGACTTGATATTTTAATTTTGGAGATTGGAAACTTGAAAGGGCGTTTTTGACGAAGTGCAGTTTTGGAAATTCCAATTTTGCGCATCTGTCGTAATTTGGGCATAATTTTTAACTCAGATATCGGATTGAGCTGATTCAAGTGCCAGATTAAAGAAGACTCAAAGATCTACAACTTTGAAAGAGAAAATATTTTCGAATTCTGATGATTTCATGACATAAATGGATGAACCATCCAGAAGTGTGTGGTGTGTAATTATTAAAGTCATTATCAATCATTTTCAAAGCAAAATATAAATTAATAAATAATTAATAAAAATTATCAAATCATCACCCAATAAGATAAGCAATTAGTGGAGCAATTATGAATTTGGTGGAGTAATTAGTGGAGAAATTAATAATGGATTTGGTGGAGAATTTGATGGATGATTTGATGGAGGCAAAATTTTGCCTATAAATACCAAGCCATTTCATTTGTAAAATCCATACTTTCTTCTTTGAAATTCCTTAAGAATAAATATGAAGATTGTATCTTAATTTCCGCTTTCGCAGCTTTCAGTAATTAATTTGTTTATTACAGCTTTCAGTAATTAATTTCCGCTTTCGCATTTTCTTTTCTTTACTTTTCAGTTTTTACTTTCCGCAATTTACTTTTACGCCACAGTACTTTCCTTTCTTTACTTTTTTAGTTTTTTACTTTTCAAGCAATGAGGAGGTAATTCCACCTTGCTGGGGTAAAAGGTAAAGCTTTTATTATTGCTATTTAGATTAATCTCCCTAATTATAATATATAAACTATTTAAAACCTGACTTAATAAGGATACCGCTATATTGGCCGGTTGGTAATTAATTATAAATTGGTTTTAACCTGACTAAGTATGGATACCGCCTGGTTGGTCGGTTGGTAATTAAATTAATTTGACTTAATCAGAA
Organism: Zanthoxylum bungeanum; assembly: GCA_019454045.1. Lineage (NCBI taxonomy): Eukaryota > Viridiplantae > Streptophyta > Magnoliopsida > Sapindales > Rutaceae > Zanthoxylum > Zanthoxylum bungeanum. Next base: position 122,714 of record SKCR01014294.1, on the reverse strand, counting down.
TACCACCTTTATGGCTGGTTGGTAATTATCACGCAAATTTAATATATTATATTAAGAGAGATATCTAAAATAGTAGTAATAAAAATTGATCCTCTAACCCCAGCATTTTCTTTTATTGTACTTTTACTTTATTTACTTTCAGCAATTTACTTTCAGTAATTTAATTTTCAGTATTTACTTTATGTCTTTTATTTTATTTAAGTTTTTACTAGCCCTAGTTATGTGTTAGTTATCTGGGGTTGTGATGAATTCTAATATCACCAGTTTATAAGGGATTATTTTATAGTTTGGGTAATTTAAAGGTTTGCTTATTAAGTCTTAAGCTTAATGCTTCTTGTTGTCTGATCACCAATAAGATTGATGTGTTAATCAATCTAAAAGAACTAGACATAGGGATTTTAGTTTCAGCCTAGACTTAATAGCCACGATCTTCCTTGAGGATAGATAACCCTTTAATAGATTTCCTTACAGGATAGACATATACCTGTCGGGCGGGGGGGGGTAGCCATAATTGGAACTTAAACTTAATGAATCCAGATAATTTGGTTGACATAGACATATGGTTCAATTGGGTTAAACTGGGTATTTGCGTCTGACCATCGACAGATGCTTTTGCATAATTTCGTGTTTCAAGTTAGTACACTGATTATTACCCAACTATAAAATAACCACTTCATTTTTTAAAAGATATTAGAATGATTCACAACCCTAGATCTTTGTGTCTTTTGTTATTTTCTTTAGTATTTTCTTTTGTTTATTTTATTTTATTTAATTAAGGAAAACCACATTCAACCAATCAACAATCATTCTCTTCTCCATATAATTAGATACTTGTAAATAAATAGTATCAATAATTAATAACAACAGTAGGAATTAAGTCCTCGTGGGATCGATATTTTTTATACTACTTGAAAGATATGTGCATTTGCGTTATACGTGTGTGTTTACGCCGGTCACGCCCCCAAATGCAAAACCCATACATTTTCTCGAGAGAGAATGGCATTATGGCGCTAATTCACAGAGCAGCGGCGCTGCGAAAGAAATAAACACGCGTTTAGGTAAGTGATTTTTAAGATTTTAACATGTATCATGACTCCCAGACTCTACTATAAATATATTCGTCCAAAACTAAAAAAAAAGAGGCTAATACACAGCACAAAACACCAAAATACATATTTTTAGAGATCCAAGAAGGAGGATTGAAGAGAGACAAGAAGAGGAGAAAAAGGCGTTGACATCTGAAGAGGAAGAGATTCAATTCGGGTTTTTATCATTTATTTCTTTCTTAGAACTCTAATGATTTCCATTAGATTTATGACTTGTTTGTCATTGTTTTTATCTTTAATCATGAACTAACTTCTTAATTCTGGAGGAATGATGTAACTGATGCTTGAACCTTTATTTTAATTGTCAATTTTGTTATGAAGTTTTATTGATTTATTTATATTCTTTTAAATTTGCTTTATTTGCTAACAACAAATATGATGATACATGTTTAGAATCTATCACTCGAGAGAGAGGATTTTGAATAGATCTAGAGAATGACATAGGGTTTTATAGAGTTCGAGAGAATCTGTAGTCCTTTGAAGTCGTTAATATAGAATCACAAATCGTAATGAGTTGTTAACTATTGGATTTTTATAGATATATTGAAGTCTATAGTTGATGATATTTTCACTCGGCACTCGAGAGAGGAAGTTGATATTTTAGGAGTCTTGACTTATAAACAATATAACTGAACAAAGATTAATTGACATGACAAATACATAGGCAACAGTTAGGTGAAATCAGGATCCAGAATCTCTATCGAATTAGTTCCTCCTATCAAATTATTTTTATATTTTATTTATAGATTAAAATCTTTATTATTTATTTTCTAAATAAAGTTAGGATTATCAATTGTAGTACTTAGTGCGAGCTAACTCAATCCCTGTGGGTTCGACACTCTTTCACCGATTTATACTAAAATTTGACACCGTACACTTGCAGTACGATATAAAATATCACAACATATGTTATTTTCATTTTTCATTTCAAAATATGACACCTTTTCACATCACTAGCTTAATTTTCAATAATCTTCTTGGAAATAGCATTTTCCACATTTGTTTTTTATTGAAATACTTTAGATCAACGCCAATATAGTAGCCGTCATTTTTCATCTCTTTTTTCCGTTCAAAAAGTGAACAAATAGATGAACTTCACTTCAAGAGAAAAAGGAAAATTCACATAAAAGAATCACGTAATCCACATAATTTTTTTGGAATTGACCTTTAATCCTGTCCAATTTGAATCTTAAAAATCGAGATATTAAAATATCGATCCAAATTGGTAAAAACGATGAATTAAATCGATTGGTTCTAAAACAAATTAAACTAACTATTAAAACTAAAAGCTTTTTAAAATTTTTAATTTATTCAAATTATTTATGATGGCTTCTGATTTTCCGATTCTAACAGTCTAATCAATGATTTATTGTACCTTTTAGATTGCCGATTTAATTAATGGTTCGATTTTTAAAACATTACTACAAAGGAAGGTCACTCTATTATAAGAAAACTCTTCCCTCAACTGTTTCCAAAAATTATTATGGCTTTTCCTTTTCTTTTTTAAAATAAAAAAAATTAAACATAAAAGCTAGTAATGTTTTCGTAACATTCTTTCCACATTTGTGATGAGTGATAATTATATCACTATTTCCCACTCATTTAACCTAATATTTTTTATAGTTTCTTGAGTTTTATGAAAGTTTTGATGTGTTTTTATTTATTTTATAAATAAAAATAAAATTGGGACTTAATGGAATCAACTCGGGGCTAAAACGATGAAATCCGGAGGAAAAAGGTCAAAAATGAAATTTTACCATACGTGTCATGAAGTGTAGTCATAAATTTCAATTTTACGCATGTTTCGTAGTTTGGCCATAACTTTTTCATCTGATATCCGATTGAGCTGATTCAAGTTGCAGATTAAAGAAGATACAAAGATCTACAACTTTGAAGATTTAAATATTTTCAAATTCTGAAGTTTACAAGGCCAAAATTGATGAATAATCTAGTGTATTTTGAGTAATTACTATAGTCATTTTCAAAATATAATCTATTGGTGCCATGTTTGGTGTCATGTTTGGTGCCATGTTTGGTGTCATGTCTAGTGGAGCAATTGGTGGAGCAATCGGTGGAGAAATTGGTGGAAGCCTTTAGATTTTCCTATAAATACCAAGCCATTTCATTTGAAATTCTCATGCTTTCCTTAGGTTTTTGTAAGGAATTTAAGGATTGCATCTTGTGTGTTTATTTTAGTAATTTAATTTATGCATTTTTATTTTCAGTAATAGTAGTAGTTTCTTTTCTTCTCTTTTCTTTTATGTTTAGTAGTTAGATTTCCGCTGAGGGAAGGGTGAAGTTTTTATTATTTTAATTTAAATTAATCTCCCTTAATTATAATATGGAAATTATAATTCAAACTAAAAGGTTTACCGTCTTAATGGCTGGTTTTATTTATTTGACATAATGTGACACCGCTTATATGGCCGGTCTTTAGGTGACAGATGATTACCGCCTATATGGCTGGTTTTTGGACAAATAATAACACAGCATTTATGGCCGGTCAGACTTAATTAAAATCTGACTTAATGAGGATACCGCCTATATGGCTGGTTGGTAATAACAATGATAAATTCTATATTATAGTAATGGAGATTTCTAAATTAGAAATAGTACAGGTGGATCCCCAACCCCCAGCATTTATTTTTATTCTAGGGAAGTGATGAAACACAATATCCACACACTTAATAATTGATTTTCTTTTTATGGACAATTCTTTAGTTTGTTTATTGAGTCTTAAGCTTAATGCTTCTTGTTAATTGGCCATTAATAAGATTGATTTGGTAAACTTAAAATGAACTTGACGAAGAGATTTTAGGTTTCAGCCTTAGATTCAATAGCCCACGATCTTCCTTGAGGATAGATAACCCTTTAATAGACAGGATAGACATATACCTGTCGGGCGGGGCAATACACTTTTGGAACTTGAACTTAATGAATTCATGTAACTTGGTTAACATAGACATATAATTAATTGGGCTATTTGGGTATTTGCGTCTGACCATCGACAGAGGCTTTTGCATATCTTCGTGTTCCAGGTTATAAGAGAATCAATTCATCTTTAGGGTTGTGTGGAATCACAACCCTAGATCTTTGTGTCTTTTATTTATTTTTCTTAGTATTTTCTTTTGTTTATTTTATTTATTTTATTTAAGCAAATCCACATTCAACCAACCAAAAGCAATCATTCTCTTCTCCTTTAATTAGATATTTGTAAAAATAATTAATAACAATAATAGGAATTAAGTCATCGTGGGATCGATATTTTTATACTACTTGAACGATATGTGCGCTTGCGTTATACGCATGTGATTACGCACCGGTCAATTTGTTTTATTAGATGATTTTGAATCAGTTGACAAATCTAGTAATTACCATTTGTATTTTTCTTATTTTTTATTGGATGGGGGATATTTCAACATAAATCTTTGACATAAATATATACTTAAATTATTAATTTTAGTGAATTTATTAATAGACACTCAAAGTCAAAATAACATTAAATGCTCAGTATATTTTGATGATGCCTATATTTTTAATTTTATGTATTTGTTATTTAATTTGCTTGAATCAATGAATACATTTTTATGTCTAGATTTGGGGCATGGCTGGGGTATGACATACCCCTGGGTTCCTCACCGTTGGATCACTCTAAAATGATCCAATGGTGAGTAAAAAAAAAGTCGAATACCAGTTAAGTCGGTTACCTGTCTTAAATATAAAAGCCAGCTCTCTCTCTCTCAATTCTCACGATCTCTCGCACAACAAGTAATTTTTTCCCCTAATTTTTGCCTTTAAATTTTCCCTAAATTGAGATACTCCCAGGTTGAGAGGTTCATCTCAGAGATTTCCAACTAAGATGGTTTCAGTTACAACTGCTGAGAGGTTAATCTCTGAGATCTCATCAGTTAGCTGCTGATCCTCATTGATATGAGCCTCATATTTTTCTTTCATTTTTCCTGAGATATTTTCTTGCTGCAGTCATTTGCCATGTGACCAATTTTTCCATAGATATAGAATATCCCCTTGAACTTACTGTATGCTTGGGAATAATCAGTTATGATGTTCTTTCTCTTTTTGCTACCCTTTCCACCCTCGAAGATGTTGGCATCAGATTCCATAGTCTTGTAGCTGGCCTTCTCGGACTTCATGTTATCTTCTTCGATCCTCAATCGAACTGCAAGGTCTTCAATACTCATCTGCTTCTTTTTGTGTTTCAGATAGCTCTTGAAGTCATTCCATGATGGAGGCAACTTTTCAATGATTTTGGCAACTTGAAACGTCTCGTATAATTTCATTCTCTCATCCAATATTTCATGAATAATTAATTATAGTTCTCCCAACTGAGATATTATCGTCTTTGAATCTACCATCTTGTAGTCCAGGAACCTACCCATGATAAATTTTTTCTGTCAGGTATCCTCAGTTTTGTATTTCATCTTGAGAGATTCCCATAAAATCTTCACAGAAATCATGTCTTCGTACACATTGAACATGGTAATGTCAAGTCCTCCCAAGAGGTAATTCTTTCACAAGAAGTCGTTTGACGACCGTGTCTCTTCTCGCAGTTGCTTGACTATTTCTGTTTCTCCCTCTACAGGATCGGAAGGATCTTTGAGGTACTTAGCCAACTGCAGTATTTTCAGGTAGAATAATATTTTGCTCTGTCATAGTTTAAAGTTTACTGCAACAATATTTTCTGATTTTTCTCCATGAGAGACCAGTACTGCGATATTTCCGCTAGCCATGTGTAATTGAAAAAAACAAACGTAGTCAATAAGTCTACAAAAGATAAAATACACAACGATCAAACGTATGATCTTGTTTAAGTGATATATTAAGAAACCACCCATTGTTATATTGGACAGTAGAACTAATTAACCCAAGTCCTTGAATTTATGACTAATATTTCTTATGATAAATGAATAAGGAATATTCCCAGAGGACAAGAGAGGTCCGGAGTAACCACTTAATTCCCTACCCACTTAGGCTCTTATCGCCTTATTGATAGAATATCCTTTAAACACTTTCTCAATAGAATATCTTAGACATTCAAACTTAGTATTACACTTTAATTCATAATACAATAATAAATATGTGTATATCTGTATATGTAAATGTATAAATCAATCAAGCTTGGACAAAATTACTTGTGTAAAGTTATACTTTTAATTCTCGACCAAGTATGCAACACATGATTAATTTTCAACTTTATCACTATATGTATGCTTGTGATAATTCAACACCCTAATATTAACTTAAATCTATACTTCCAAGTTTATAATAATACAGTATATGATTTTACTAAGCTAACATTATGTCATACATGGTAATATAATTAATTTATGTCTATGTTATTATTTTTTGAACCTAAAATGATTCCAAGATTAAATTCGTTAGTGTCAAGTTCGTTAATTTGTCTGAACGAAACTTTCCAATGCGTTCACGTTCATATAGCGTTCGTAAACACGTTCGAACGAAGTATTCCAGAGAGTTCACGTGTGGGTTGCGTTCATAAATGCGTTCGAACATTCTTTGACAGAAGACTGACGTTTGAGTTGCATTTGAAGACACGTTCGAACGAGACTAAGAAAAAATTGATTTTTTTTGTCAATGCGTTCGTCGAATATTCGAACATCCAAAGGTATTTTTCATACACATAACACATTTTCTAAAAAAGTGATTATTAATGTAGACGATGATTTTCACCGAGGCCTACAATTGAGATTTAGTAAGGAGGGGGCACTGGCGATCCTGCAAACAAAGAATGTAGAGTGAGCGGGAGTACTGCCCACCGGTGTGGTGGGTGCCGGGGGCACTCCGACGCCCAAGTCAGTTTAGGGACTACATAAAGTTATAATGGAGAGGGCAAGGTTAGATGCTACCTTGAACTCTGTAGGGTACCGTGAGGGTGGTATGAATGAGACGTTTTGAGAGCTGTGGAGAGAGTCACCTTAAGCTGTGAGGATGGGAGTAGAAGCTGAATCCCCATTTTCTTCTGGAGCCTCTTCCCTTATATACACGCCTTTGTGTGCATTTACTGTTCTTTGATTGCTTGTCCGTTGGGCATCGATAACGGTTGACTTCATGAGGGGGGTTTTATTGTGTTTGCCCGTTGTTGGCTGGCAACTGTTGAGTTTATGAATGATGTTTATGAACTGAGGCGTTACGTGGGCCGACCTCTGGATGGTCCTTGGTTACGGGTGTTGGTGTTCATCGGGCCTGGGCCGATATTATGTCTTTAGGGTTTGATTAGGAGGCTTCAGGGGTGCATTTAGCAGTGGGTCTGAAGCGAAAGACCGAAATTACCCTTGGGCCAATTTTGGCCCGTACAATTAACACATGTAAAATTTCATTTAACAACACATATAAAGTAATAAGTTCTTAAAATTGTTGGAAAATAAGTGATATCAAAAGAAATTAACATGCAAATTTATCTAAATTATTCTAAAACAGACACAATAATGGATACAAGGAAAACCTGGAAAATATAGAAGATGATGAAAAACTTGGTCCAAGTCGAGTTGCATTTGTCCTTAAGAACTTATTAGCCACCGTCTCGGTGCTCTACGGATGGTTTTGTGGCTAACATTCTCCCAGGATTACTTGGATACTTCTTGTAGAAGAGGCACACTTTTAACAAGAATTTGAACAAGGAAATAGAGAAAACTCTATTTGAATGTCACTCTATAAAACAATAGAAGACTTATATATTTTTCTAGATGTCTAGAATGAACCCACAATGTCTCTTTATATAGGCATGGAAGGGTACATTTGAGGGTACCCTTTGATTTGAGGTATAACCCTTTTAAGGGTTTTCCCTCTTCCCTTATGTCTTTTGAAACCTATAGACTCATCATTCCAACTTAGAGGACATATCCCTTCATCATTGTGTCTTTCCCTTAAGACACTAATTAAGGGACATGTCTCTCCTACTCTAATACTATATAAATTAGAAAATATTAGAGAATTTATAACACGTAGCACTTCATTGTGTCATGTAACAAGATCGAAACTCTAGGATAATTTTGGTTGATCATATACCTGCTATTCATTCACATGCATATTTGGTTGTTCATGTATTTTGTTTAATTATCAAGTTCCACAACCTATGTAAATCGGCTTATGTTCTTTCTATTTTTAATCGTTACAATGCTTATGTATCAACAATAACCTACTGTGGATAATTCGTAAAATACGTACAATGGTTTCAGCGGGGGCACCAAGGGTCTAAACATCAATGGGCACCTAAGCTGGCATCCAGGGGTTTCAGCGGAAAACTAATGCCTCAGCAGGTGCCCAAAGATCTCAGTGAATGTGCATTTCACCAAATATATAATTAGTAAAACACTTAATGTGCATTTGTTTCCAACACAATGTTATATATATATATATATATATATATATATATATATATATATATATATTTGTAGACGTTGATTTCTGCCCAACGTCTACAATCAAGATTTCGTGAGAGGGCACTGGCAATCCTGCAAAATAAAGAAAGTAGGGTGAACGAAGAAGGTTTACCCACCGGTGTGGTGGATGCCGTAGGCACTCTGACGCCCAGTCAGTGATGAGAATAAGGTGCTAAAATCGTAGAAGGAGGAGCAAGGTCAGATGTTACCTTGATCCCCGTGGGTTAACGTGAGGGCGGTAGGTAGGAGGTGCTGAGAGCTATAGAGAGAGTAATTCTAGGCTAGGAATATGAGAGCTCGAATTTCCCAAAAGTCCCTTCTTCTGGAGCCTCGTCTCCCTTTTATACTTCTCCCCAATAACGTGTGCCTTTACTCCTCTTAATTACTCGTCCGTTACTTGGAGTTTTAATGCCACTATTCGCCTGTTGTAGGTCAGTTCGGACGAATCATTTAGTGATGTTTAAAAGCTCGGGCGTTACGTGGGTTGGCCGTTTGTATGGCCATTCAGTTATGGGTGCCGGTGTTTGATGAGCGGAAAATATATCGATATTTACCGCCCATTTTACCTAATATTTTATTTAGTTTCTCGAGTTTGATGAACGTTTTGATGTGTTTTGCAGATAAATAAAGTATTCGAATTTAATGGAATCAACTCTGGGCTAAAATGATAAAATTCGGAGCAAAAAAATGGCGAAAACGGAAATTTACTATACGCGTCACGAAGTGCAGTCAAAATTTCCAATTTTGCGCAACTTTCTTATTTTAGATATAACTTTTTCGTCCGATGTCTGATTGAGCTGATTCAAGTTGTAGATTAAAGAAGACTCGAAGATCTACAACTTTGAAAGTCAAAATATTTTCGAATTCTTAAGTTTTCATGGCCAAAATTGATGAACAATCTAGTATATTTTGTGTATTTACTATAGTCATTTTCAAAATGTAAAATAAAATTAATAAAAATAAAAATAAAAATTGTCAAACTTCCACCAAACATGCTTCCATGTTTGGTGCCATATTTTATGCCATGTTTGGTGACATGTTTGTTGCCATGTCTTGTGGCATGTTTGGTGGAGTGTTTGGTGGAGCAATTTGTGGAGAAATTGGTGGAAGCCTTTAGATTTTCCTATAAATACCAAGCTAAACTTTGTAATTTTTTTATACTTTCTTTGGAGGAGATTCTCCATGAAAATCTAAATGAAAGTGTCTTGTATAATATTTAAGTTTTCTTGTATTTTCTTTTAATTTTTTAAAGAAAATTTTGTGTGTTTTCTTTTACAGCATGAGGAGGTAATATCATTCTGTTGGGGTGAAGAGGTAGGACTTTTAATATGATAAATTAAGTTAATCTCCCTTATTTTAATTAAAATTTGGATTAATTAGTTTCCGCCTATATGGCTGGTTTATGTGACAACCTTATTTACCGCATATATGGCTGGTTTTATATCTTTGAACTTAGTTTCCGCCTATATGGTCGGTTTATGTGCTAACCTTGTTACCGCCTATATGGCTGGTTTATATGATTTTATTACCACCTATATGGTCGGTTGGACTTTGGACAAATGAAATTACCTTCTTTATGGTCTGGTTAATTAATCGGTAAAACATTGAGAATAAGTGAGATTTCTAATTTTGAAATATTAAAAGTGGATCCTCTAACCTCAACATTTTCTTTTATTGTACTTTTAATTTCCAGCATTTACTTTATTTAATTTTTCAGCATTTACTTTATGTCTTTTATTTTATTTAAGCTTTTACTAGCCTTAGATATGTGTCGTAGCTAAGTCCGTTATCTGGGGTTGTGATGAATTTCAATATCACTGGTTTATAAGGGGTTAGATTATAGTTTGGATATATAAAGATTTATTTATTGAGTCTTAATCTTAATGTTTTTTTATTAACTGGCCACTAATAAAATTGATTAGGTAAACTTAAAATGAACTAGACATAGGGATTTTAGGTTTAAGAACTTAGAATCAATAGCCCACGATCTTTCTTGAGGATAGATAACCCTTTAATAGATTTCCTTACAGGATAGGAATATACCTGTCGGGTGGGGGTAGCCATAATTGGAACTTAAACTTAATGAATCCAGGTAATTTGGTTGACATAGACTTATGGTTCAATTGGGTTATACTGGGTATTTGTAATTGACCATCAGAAGAGGCTTTTACATAATTTAGTGTTCCAGGTTAGTAAATCAATATATTACCCAACTATAAGATAATCACTTCATCTTTAAATAATATTGGAATAAATCACAACCCTGGATAGTTTTATAAAATTGAATTTTCATTTATCTACTTTCACATAATTTTTTTACCTGTTTTTAAGTTAATTTGTATGTCACCATTCCAATTTACAAACAATCAATCTGTTAGATACTAGTATTCATTTGGCCTCATAAAAATTAATAGGTTAGGTATTAAGTCATCGTGGGATCGATACTTTTTATACTACTTGAACGATACGTGCGCTTGCGTTATACTTGTGCGACTACGCATCGATCAAGTTTTTGGCGCCGTTGCCGGGGAACTTATTTATCTTTAACTATTAATTTAAGGGTTAGATTCGTTACTTGTGTCTAATTTCTTTTTACTTATTGTTTTTGTTTTCACTTGTTTCAGGTTCTCAGACACTTCATGAGATGAACCAGAAGCTTTGAAGTCCGTCCGCTTGACCCGGAGATTGAAAGAACTATCAGACAGTTGAGAAGGGAAAGGCGAGAAGGCCAAGAAAGCAATTGTTAACATGGAACCTGAACCTTGGAGGTTGCACCACCAATTCCCATTCGAGACAAAACCATTCTGGTGGTAGATGGCCTCATTTCCTGTATTGTACTTCCTCCCTTACCAGCAAATACGGGTGACATCAAAACTTGCATTCAGATGATTCAATAATCAGTTCAGTTTGGGGGGAATACAACTGAAGATCCTAATGCCCACATCAGCAACTTCCTGGAAGTTTGCGGCACTTTCAATTACAACCGAGGAGCTAAAGAATCTATGAGACTACGAGTTTTCCCATATTCATTGAAAGACAGAGTAAAAGCTTGGCTACATTCACTACCAGCAGGTTCCATCACAACTTGGAACACTCTAGCCACCAAATTCCTTGCAAAATACTTTCCACCAGCCAGATCTACAAAGTTGAGGAATGACATCACATCCTTCATGAAGCAAGATTCAGAATCCCTCTGCGAAGCTTGGGAAAGTTCAATGATTTACTTCGGAAATATCCTCACCATGAAATTGCAAAATGGCTACAAGTCCAAACCTTCTACAATGGACTTTCTGGAATAATGAGAACCACAATTGATGCTGCTGCTGAAGGAGCACTCATGGCAAAAGAAGAAGATCAGGCTTGGGACTTAATTGAAGAAATAGCTAACAATAATTCTTTGTGGCCAACAAAAAGGAGCATGATCCAAAGAATCGCAGGAATTTATGAAGTTGGAGCCAACACAGCACTGAGTGCCAAGCTGGATATGATTTGAAAAAATTTGGAAATTCTTAACATGAAGGTTAATGGTGGATCCACAAGTTCACCATATGGAGGAGTACCAGAATCAGTTCAGCAAGAAGAGACGGTGAACTATGTCAATAATTTCAACAGACATGGGAAAAATCCATATTCCAACACCTACAACCCAGTGTGGAAGAATCATCCCAATTTTTCATGGAGCAACAATTCAGGGCAAAAGAATAATCCACCTCCTGAATTCCACCAACAAAACAAAGGCCAGGAGTATGAAAAAGAACCAGAAATGAAAGAATGGTTTGCAGAGATGTTCAAAAAGCAAGGAATAAAATACGATGCTATGTTTCAAGACCAAAGAGCATTTAATCAAAGCCAATCAGCTTCTATCAAAGCACTGGAGAATCAAATTGGACAACTGGCCAATGCTCAGAGTTACAGACCGCCAGGAAATCTTCCCAGCAATACAGAACCAAATCCAAGGAACCGAGGGAATGAGCAATGTCAAGCCATTACCTTGAAAAGCGGTACTGAAATCAACAAAGATGTTGGAATCAAAGCAACAATTGAGGAAGTTCCAAAAGATGCAGTTCCACAGATGAAGGAAAAAGAAGCAAAAGAAAAAGAAAAAGAACAGATCACTCCACCTCCACATTTTCCTCAGCGTCTTCAGAAAAACAAACTGGACAAGCAGTTTGCTCGATTTCTGGAGGTATTCAAAAAGCTTCACATCAATATTCCATTTGCAGAAGCCTTGGAACAAATGCCCAGCTATGTAAAATTCATGAAAGACATTCTTTCATGAAAACGAAGATTGGGAGATTATGAGACAGTAGCATTGACGGAAGAATGCAGCACCATCATTCAGAGGAAGCTTCCCCCGAAGTTTAAAGATCCTGGCAGTTTCACAGTTCCATACACCATTGGAGAACATTACATCGGTAAGGCTTTATGTGATTTAGGTGCAAGTGTTAATTTAATGCCTTTTTCTATTTACATGAAACTTCAAATTGGAGAAGCAATGCCTACCTCAGTATCTTTGCAACTTGCTGATCGAACGCTCGCATTTCTGAGAGGAATCATTGAAAATATGCTGGTCAAAGTTGAAAAACTCATTCTCCCAGCAGATTTCATCATCCTTGACATGGAAGAAGACAAAGATGCGTCTATCATTCTTGGGAGACCATTCTTAGAGACAGGTTGAATTGTGATTGACGTACAAAAAGAAGAACTGACCATGAAAGTTCAGGACCAAGAAGTTACTTTCAATGTTTTCAAAGCCATGAAATTCCCCGGCAATGAAAAAGAGGAAGAATGCTTCAGAATTGATGTTATTGATAGTATCATCCAGGATACTGATACAGTTCCACTGAAAAACTAGAAGCTTGCATCACCAACATGACTGATAGTGAGTCAGATGCTGAAATTCTGGAATGTATCAACTATCTTGACAAGCCGTTTCATTTCAGAGTGACACCACCAATTGAAAGCCTGGAACTACCAAAGACAGAGCGAATCAAACCATCAATTGAAGAACCACCGCAGTTGGAGCTGAAATTGCTTCTGAACCATCTCAAGTATGCATTTCTTGGAAACTCTTCTGAATTACCTATTATTATTTCTTCGTCCTAACATTGGATAATGAAGAAAAGTTGCTGAGAGTGTTGCGAGAGCACAAGAAAGCCATTGGCTGGACTATAGCAGACATTCGAGGTATTAGTCCATCATTTTGCATGCACAAGATTCTGATGAATGATGAGTACAAACCCACAGTGGAGCATCAACGGAGACTCAATCCAATCATGAAGGAAGTTGTAAAGAAAGAAATCATCAAATGGTTGGATGATGGCATCATTTACCTCATCTCAGATAGCAGTTGGGTGAGTCCTATACAGTGTGTGCCGAAGAAAGGAGGAATTACTGTGGTCATCAATGAAAAGAACGAGCTGATTCCAATAAGAACCTTGACTGGATGGAGAGTATGCATGGACTACCGGAAACTGAACAAAGCAACAAAGAAAGATCATTTTTCACTGCCATTCATTGATCAGATGCTGGACAGACTGGCGGGACATGAGTTCTATTACTTTCTGGACGGATACTCAGGATACAATCAGATTGCTATTGCACCAGAAGACCAGGAGAAAACCACTTTTACATGTCCCTATGGTACTTTTACTTTCCGCAGAATGCCATTTGGATTATCTAATGCCCCGACCATATTTCAGCGATGCATGATGGCCATTTTCTCAGACATGCTAGAGCAGAGTATGGAGGTATTCATGAATGATTTCTCTGTGTTTGGAGACACTTTTGACCACTGCTTGTAAAATCTGAAACAGGTGTTACAAAGGTGTGAAGACACAAACCTGGTACTCAACTGGGAGAAATGCCACTTCATGGTGCAGGAAGACATTGTTCTTGGACATCGGATCTCACAAAAGGGGATTGAGGTAGACAAAGCAAAGATCGAGACAATTGAAAAAACTACCTCCGCCAACATCTGTCAAAGGTATTCGGAGCTTTCTCGGACATGCATGTTTCTACAGGAGATTTATCAAAGACTTTTCCAAGATTGTTAAACCTCTATGCAATCTTCTGGAGAAGGATGTGCCTTTCAACTTCACCAAATAATGCTAGGAAGCTTTTGAGATCTTAAAACAGAAGCTGGTCTCTGCCCCCATCATAGTAGCACCAGACTGGACCCTTCTATTTTAGGTGATGTGCGATGCTAGTGATTTTACTATAGGTGCAGTTTTGGGACAACGCAAAGCAAAGATTTTCCATGCCATTTACTATTCCAGCAGAACTCTGAATGAATGTCTTATTAGTAAGAAAACATGATGGAAGTTGGAGGATTTGTGTTGACTATAGAGCCCTTAACAAAGACACCATTAAGGTTAAATTTCCTATACCTATAGTTGACGAACTTCTTGATGAACTTCATGGATAAACCATCTTTAGTAAGCTAGATTTAAGGTCGAGATATCACCAAATTAGGGTCCACCCAGAGGATATACCTAAAACAGCCTTTCGTACCTATGAAGGCTATTATGAATTCTTGGTAATGCCATTCGGGCTTACCAATGCCCCGGTAACCTTCCAAAGTCTTATGAATGACATATTTAAACCTTATTTACGAAAGTTTATATTGGTTTTTTTTTTTATGACATTCTTGTCTATAGTAGTAAAAACCTTTCTGATCATGTCCATCATTTACAAATTATTTTAGACATTTTAAAACAGCACCAGCTTTTGCAAAAAAATCTAAGTGTTGTTTGGATGTTCTGAAATTGAGTATCTTGGTCATCTAATCTCAAAAGATGGGGTACAAGTTGATCCTACCAAAATTGAAGCAATGCTTAACTGCCATTTTCCCACCAGCCTTAATCCCTTAGAGGCTTCCTAAGTTTAACTGGATATTATAGAAAATTCATCAAAGGATATGGACTTATAGCAGCCCCCTTAACAACCCATTTAAAAAAGAATTCCTTCCAATGGACCGAATCCGCAAAAAGGGCCTTTCAAGATCTTAAACATGCTGTAACTAGCCCTCCTGTCTTAGCTTTACCATATTTTTCTATTCCTTTTACTATTCAATGTGATGCTTCTGGTATTGGTTTTGGAGCTGTATTAATGCAACAGGGCAGGCCCTTAGCATACATGAGTCAAACACTTCATGGAAAAGCGTTGCACCTGTCTACCTACGAGAAGAAGTTGATGGCCTTGGTCTTAGCAGTAAAGAAATGGAGGTCTTATCTTTTAGGACACAACTTCAAGATACAAACGGACCAGCAGAGCCTCAAGTACTTGCTGGAACAAAAGATGGGTACTTTTAACATCCCAGATTTTTGAGACTGTTTTAGAAGATTCATGGACGGATGTTTTAGTCTCGGAGCATGATGATGATGAAGAAGAAGAGTTTAAGGTATGTTATATGAGTTGGAATAATAGATTATAAATTTTCGTCGCGTCAGAAAACGCTTGGGATTAAAAGTCATTTGCGCGATTTTCATTAAACGCGTAAAGTATGCGGTTTTGGTCATGAAGAGAGCAAACGAACTCCGATTGAGTCGATTCATGAACCATCGGACTCGTTTTTCAGAGGCGAACAACTTTCATGTTGAACATTTTTCGAATTTTTACCAGAAGGGCCTCAAACCTGCGAATTACCCACCAAGGGCTTATTACCAAAATGCGTGGACTCAGATGATATTTTCCCAGCTAAGTATATAAACCTCGTAGTTTTAGAAAATTAAAAAAATGGCAAACCCAAAACAAATCCCACACTCGACCCCCATCGCCCCCCTTCATGGTGTAGCTCGCCGGCGTCAGGCCGGTGCACCGGTGGCGTCATGATCTTCCGGCGATGGGGAATGAGTTGGTGGCCGGCGATCGACCGAATAGCGCCGGCGACGGTGAGAAACGGCGGTGGACAGTGGCGCGACGTGGGTGAGTCAGTTCCGGCTCGTCGGTTCATTTCACGACCCGAGCCACCTACCAAATTGAAGCCCTCGACGAGTACTATGACTATGAGGAGTCGATTTCACCGATCAGCGGCCGAAATCACGCAAAACGAGGAGAAAAGCCTCGGTGAACAGTAAAACCATGATGAACAGTAGCTCCAATCGGAATTCCGTCGACACCAATGCGTTCGTATAGGCCGTTGGGAGTCCGAATATGGCCTCAGAATTTTGGTACGACTCTCCGTTCAAAATTTGATATTTTAAAGTGTATCGATTATATTCGGATATTTTGTAGTAGTTCCGTAGTTTAGCGAATTGCCTTGATATGAATTGGATATGTTTTAATATGTTAAAACGATAAATGTGGTAGAATCCGAGAAGTAACAGATTAGATTTGATCGATCCGGTAGAAATTAGCGAGTTTCCGGTAAAATGAAGTTTCTCGCGCGTTTGAGTTTAGATGACCGTAGCCTTGGTTGAGATATAAATATGATATTACGGGGGTGGTAACTGAGTAATTCCGGATTAGCTCGGAGGGTTCGAGACCCTTCCGTAGTGTTTGCGAAAAACTTTCCGCAAGATTTACCCAAACGCATAAAACGAGATTCTAGGCTACTAGCTAGTTGGAATAGTATAGAAAGATGTGTATTATAGTAATGAAGCTTAAATCGTAGTATCGAAGATGACTCGGGTGTTCCGGGGAGCTCAGGAAGTTTAGTATAGATGAGTTGAAAGTTCCGCAAATTACAGTCTGACATGATTTGTTATTTGTTTGACAGATCGGACCCGGATCGCGGGCGTTCGCCTAACCAGGTAAGTAACTCATGCTTTGAATACTTAAGAAATTTAGTGTTGCTCGAAATCAGTAATATAACAAAGTTGTCTATAGTTATATGCATGAAATCTGTATACATACAAAGATGAACGTAGAAGGAAGAAACAAGTGTAACTATATACACATGTAGTTGTAAACAAACGGCTACAAGTATATATATATGAGTAAAGATAAGCATCAGACCTGTTATATATATATATACATGAATATAGGAGGAAGGGACAAGCACGTTTATAGGCACATATATATAAGAACAAGTACAAGACAAGCATGAGCATATTGAAGAAAGAGATACCTATGTAAGTATAACCTGTATATATATATATATATATATATATATTATATATATATATATATATATATATATATATTATATATATATATATATAAAAGATCGAGTACATGAATAATTTTATGTTTATGTTAGACAGAAATGCTATTATGTATCAGTATATGTGTAAATATAAAACAAAGAGTTTTATATTTAATGAGACTTGGGTTTGGGGGTTGTAGAAAACTACACCCTAAGAAATGAGATTAAAGTTAGAAATGAGATAAGTATATATGAACTAGTGATATAAATGGAAGTTTATAATTTATGCATTATATAAGAATATTAGCAACATGAGTATAAATACGAGTATATAAAGTGATAAAGAGCACAAATGAGTAGTATATGCTCTCGAGCACAAGTTGATAGTTAGAAAATGACAAATCAGTTTAAGAACTAAGACATTGAAACTCATATATGTTTGATGTCTGATATAGCAGAAGAGCTTTGATTGTGTGTGTATGAATATAAATTATGCAATATATTGTTCGTGAGCCACCAGCAAGGTAAGTTATAGAGGTAAGCTAAGTTATGATGGTTTGAATGTGTGCATGTATAGATAAATATAGTATGTATGAATATAAGATAAATTTAGCATGTTTTAGTTTGAGCAAACATTCAGTTGATATTTGAGCATATAGTTTGTAAGATCATTATAGATGGAATCATGGCTAGAGTAGAGAGAAGCATGAGAATGCATATATGCATGTGCATGCGTGTGTGTGTTTAAGTTTCAGCAGTTGAGCAAATGATAACAATGTTTTCAACAATTTCAAATGTTTTAAAGAAATTTCAAATGCTTTTGAAAAGAATCGTATTTCAGAAAATATTTTTACAGTTTAAATTACAGATTATGATTTTATGGTTTTCGGGGCATGAGGTAAAACCTCACCCCAGTATGTAACTTAAGATACAAAGATGGAATTGACGGACAGAGACATGTGCACATGTAGAGGACTAAGGGGACGGCGATACGTAACGCCCCTAGATCCTAGTTTATGAGACAGGATGGCGACATAGAATCGTGTACCTGATCTCCAGTTTGAACTTGGGTGGTAGCATAGATCCGCACTCCCAGTTCCAGTTTTTGGCTTGGGGGACGGCGATACATAACGCCCCAAGACCACCAGTTTCAAAGCAGGTATGGCATGCTTTGGGGGACGATGATACGTAACTCCCCAATATCATGGGTTTGCATATCTGACTCTAGGGCGTATGGGGGGACGGCGATACGTAACGCCTCCATGCGTCAGTTTTTCTACAGACACTCAGATATCAGTTTTCAGAAAGAAGTTTGGAAATATCAGATTTTCAGAAAATAGTTTTCAGAGATACAGAACTCAGAGAAAGTCTTAGTTTTCAGTTTTCAGTTTTCAGAAACAGTTTACAGTTTTGAGACACAGTTTTCAGTTTTCAAATACAGATTACAGTTTCAAACACGGTTTTAGTTTTCAGTTACAGCTTTCAGAAATAGCTCTTTAGAAATGAAAGTTTTCCAAAGCATCGATTTTATAAGAGATTCGGAATTTCAATACAGAAATCAGTTTTCGAGTAATGTTTTCAACCAAGAGTTCTTCAGAAAGGATTTTCATAAAAACATGTTCAAAAAGACATAGCATGTTGAAGTAAAGAATGCTTTGTAATTTCTACATATAAATCATGTATTCTAGTAAGTCATTTGAGGTGCATATATTTGATGTTAATGCATTATGGCATTAGTATTTTTCGCATGTAAGTTCTTCAGAAAAGATTTTAAAGTAATAGTTCATAAAAGCATGACATGATTGCATCGAAAAGTATATATGTTAATGATGATTATGAGTTGTATGTTCACTTAAAAAGAACATATCGAAATGATGTTAGTTCATGAGGAAATGGTAACATATACATGTAATCATGATTTGTGGTAGTGGATTAGGTAATTAACAGAAGTAAGATTTTAACAGTCAGATTTGATGATATTTCAAGACAGTAATAGAAAGAAAGCTATTTTAATTGTGAAAACTAGATTAGCTCAGAGTATACAGAAAAGGTAAACAGGTGAAACAGAGTAGTACAGCAGAAGTGAAATGGATCTTAACCTGTTAGTATGTAAAGTAGAACTTGACGTAGTTAGTATGAAGGATTAATACGGACGTAATTAATAGAAGTTCAAGTATGTAGGTGTGTGTTCAGATGAAAAGACTAATAGCAAGTAATGCGGGAATAAACAGATATAAGTTATATAGTTCATTTAGATTTGTTAATGTTTGCATGGTTACTTACTGAGTCTTATAACTCACTCTACTTCCGTTTGTTAGTTTTGCAGGTCAGTAGCTGACAGACTTAACCAACATGTTTTCAGTGAAGGCTTTAAAGACAGTGGATCACCCCAATCGCAGTCAAGAGAGTCCTGGGTCGAGTTATGGGTCCTCACGACCCTTATCTTTGTATTTGCATTTGTATGTTATATGTATAAGTCATGTAATAGTTTAGTTTTATTTTGAGTTTTGGCCGGAGGCCAAGCATTGCATTTTGCTTATTGAGTTCAGCCATGAGGCCTTGATTATGTTTGCATATGTTTGGAGTGGCATTACAGGTTGCCTCATGGTACTGGCTATAAGCCAGGTTGCATGATGTTCTGCATACATCATGTCGAACTTTCGTTAGAATCAGAGGCTTATGGAGATGGGTTTTCTTGTCTCCTACCGGTAACATTCTGGCCTAGGCGGGATGTTACAGTACTCCTCTCCAGCAAAAAATGGATTACCAAACTTTTGGGATATGAGTTTATGGTAGAATACAAACAAGGAAAGGAAAACAAGGTTGCTGATACTTTGTCCAGAAAAATGGAAGTTCAGACGGAAGAGAAGTTATCTGCTATTACTGCACCAGCTAACACTTGGCTAGAACAACTCAGAACCAGTTATGCTATAGATCCTAAATTGCAGCATATTATTAAAAACTTGGAACAATTAGGTCTTGCAGCCCAAAATTTTAAACAAAGGGATGGATTATTATTTTACAAAGGAAGATTGTATATTCCAGCCTCAAGGGAGTTGAGAGAACAAATTCTTTATTTGCTGCACAGTAGCCCACAAGGAGGACACTCAGGATTTCATAAGACTCTCCATAGAGCTAAGTCTGAATTTTATTGTGAAGGAATGAGAATGGAGGTCAGAAAATTTATCAAGGATTGTGATATTTGTCAGCAAAACAAGTCCGAGAATATCCACCCGACTGGATTGCTGCAACCATTGCCAATTCCTACTAAGGTATGGACTGATATTTCCCTTGATTTTATTGAAGGGTTATCGAACTCTGAAGGCTACAGTGTTATTATGGTGGTAGTGGATCAGCTGTCTAAGTATGCTCACTTTATTCCTATTTCTCACCCCTTATACTGCCTCAAAGATTGCTCAGGTGTTCCTAGCCAATATTTTTAAATTACACGGACTGCCTAATTCTATTGTTACTGATAGAGATCCTACTTTCAAGAGTACATTTTGGAAGGAGCTCTTTAAGAGCTGGCAGTGAACCACTTTGAAATTTTCATCAGCTTACCATCCTCAAACAGATGGCCAGACAGAGATTGTCAGCAAGATGATTGAGCAATATCTTAGGTGTTTCTCGGGGGACAAGCCAAAGAAATGGGCTAAATGGCTTCCGTTGGCTGAGTGGTGGTACAACACTAACATTCATGCCTCTACCAAGTTATCCCCTTTTGAATCTGTCTATGGCTACCCACCCCCAAAATTAATTCTTTATACACCCGGAACCACACAACTCGAAGAAGTATAATTTACATGAAGACCAGAGATGAAATCATCAGCATCCTTCGTGCAAATCTGCAGTTGGCCCAAGATAGAATGAAAAAATTTACAGATATAAAGCGGACTGAGAGAAGCTTCAATGTTGGAGATTTGGTTTACCTTCGCTTACAACCGTACAAGCAGCAATCGGTGGTGCAAAGAAGGAATTTGAAATTATCTCCAAGATTCTATGGTCCATATAGAGTGCTGGAGAAGATCGGTACTGTTGCTTATCGACTTGAGCTCCCTATTGAAGCAAAAATACATCCGGTGTTTCACATTTCTTGCTTAAAGGAGAAGTTGGGAGAAAGGCACCCACTGGTTGTTACTCTCCCACCAACAGATAGGGATGGAGTTATTCGACCAGAACCAAGAAGAAATAGGAGGTTGAGAGAGGAGAAAAGAAGAAAACAATCATGCAGTGACCGAAGTACTGGTGAAATGGAAGGGGCTCGGGGAAGATGAAGCATCTTGGGTGGAATATTCTACCTTAGTCAACGAATTTCCAGACCTTGTGGACAAGGTCATTTAATGGGGGGGCATTGTCATGTGCATAGTATAGTTATAAATATTACAACTTACTGTGTTCTTACAAAGGAAAATGAACAACAGTAAAACAGAACACGGGGTAGAACAATAAAGTATTGGTAATAACTAAACAACAATAATGAAATAACACAGCTACGGAAGCGAACACAACTGAGCAACAATAAATGGAGACAACACATTATTGAACAAAACAGAGAGAATTCCGAGGCTTGTTGATGCCAACAATTTCCTTAAAACAAATTCATCTCCTACGTTAGGTGCAGTAGAATACGAGACGATTGTTTCCCAGGATACAGCGGAAAACGAACGAGCAAGGGCACCACTGAACTCGTATCCAACGAACCACTAAAGCGTTTGAACTCTTCCCAAAAAACCGAAAACAAAGAAAAATGGAAAATTATGTATCTGTCTTGTGAATGATATTTCTGCGTTGTTCATTCACAAAAAACGAAAATCACAGCTCAAATAAATGAAATTAACATGCCAATTATATCTCATAAATGGAAGACCTTTCACTTGTTGTAACCATCAAACTAATTAAATTAGTTGTTATGGAACATCAAGAGGCTTTGAAAAAATTAAAGAGATATGCCAAAAATTGGCTGGGCCAAGCCCGCATAATTTGGTCCGGCATTCGTGTACACAGGACACGCGGGTGCACACGAGCGAAGCTTGATTCGGATTTGATTTGCACCCCCCCCCCCCCGCGCACGTAGAGAGAGTCTCTATCCTTATAACTCTTACCCATCTACATATGAGCAATCATATATAAGCATAACTTTCCCTCTATAGCTTTCCCATATGTGACATGAAGGGGTTTTTTATAACCGGTGAATCCGGTGCAGCGGAAGCGGCGAAAATCGTATTTTCGGATTTCAAAACTTTTTCTCGGATTAATTAAATAAACATATTTATTTAACATTCCAATAATCAAATTATGAAATAAAATTTCAATTGAATCATATTCAAGTGAAATTACCAAATTACCCTTATATGGTATTTGTCCATTTTAGTCCGAAATTGATCCAATCAATTTTGAATGATTCTAAATCATTTCTAAGATGAACTTAGCATGTTCAAAACATCAAAACACCAAAAGCAACAATAATTCCAAAAATTAATGTCAAGGCCGAATGCACCTAATTGGGGGGGTTTTGTGCCTTTTGTTATTTCATGCTTCAAAACACATCCAAATGTAATCCAATCAACATGAAACTTTATATGTATCATATACACACCCAAATGCACAATATATCTCAAAAGCCCCAAATTTAGAATAGGTTATAAACCCTAATTTTTTAATTTCCACAAATTGGGCAAATTAGGCCATTTACATTAAATCAAATGTTTCAATCATCAATCTTTCATCTAATTCAAGTCTCAACACAATGAAACAACTCAAGATCAATCTAGGTCATTTAAGAGTGGGTCAACAACTCTAGAATAGCAACATGGTTTCATAAACCTTAAAAGAATACATATAACTACAATAGTTAGATCCTTTCTTCATCATACATGCTTTACAACTTCACCAAATTTTCCATCAACAAAAACACAAAGAACAAAGAAAGAAATAACCTAAGGATATCATATATGGAAGCCTAGATCCTAAGGAACAATTTCCTTACTAATAGTAAGTTGGAGAAAACTTACTAAAATCAAGCTTTCCTTGGTTTTTCCTTTCTTTCTCAAGCTTCTTTAAGGTTTCTTCAATGGTGTTTTCTTTTGTGAAATGTGTATTAGGTTAAAATGAAATGAAAAGCAAATGAAAACAATTTATACTTGTCAAATTAAAGCCTTGGCCGAAAATGCAAGGACAAGTATATACCAAATTTTTTCATTTCAATTTCATTTGAATTTACATTTGGTTAAAGTAAATTAAATATCTAAACTAACTTTAAAGATATTTATCTACTTTAATAAATGCAACTTTAATCATTACTAAACTAATATCTAAATATAAGATATTTATGATCCTCAGTGTGTCCTATGTGTGTCAAGATAGGATCCGTCAGTTCTGTGTACCAGAGCATAGGTAGTCCATACAATTAGCAATCAGATAAAACCATGGGCCCGTGGTAAAGTTTAGAAGCAAGTTCTAGACATTCTTGTGAGATTGCTAATAGAATAGTCGACTGGATAATCCCCATAGAGATTTGACGTTTACATCTATATCTCTGGGATAAATCCGGATACCTGTGACGGAGGAATTAAACATTTGCCATGACCTCGGCCTGTATGATTCAGCCAGTTTATCCGTGATCGTCATAATTTATGGGTGGATAAATTATGGACATGAAATTTGATTTCGTGACGGATACGCCTGAATCTAGAGAGTCTCAATAATGAAATAAACTCGTAGAGCACTAGAGCAACATTAATAAGCAATACTGATTGTTTATAAAGTCGTTTAAAGGTTAAACGCAAAATACACGTGTAGGGACCCGATAGTCATTTACTAGATTATTGTGTATTTACATTTAATACTTGATTATTTTAAATACACATTAATTAAATGTCAAATTGAGATATTTGACTTATATCATAAATGAATATATGTATTTAATATTTAATGTAAATATACAATATATTTGAGATATTTGTATTTAAGTAATTAATTAATTATTAATTGTTAAATGATTAATATAATTAAAATATAATATCTTATATTTAGATATTAGTTTAGTAATGATTAAAGTTGCATTTATTAAAGTAGATAAATATCTTTAAAGTTAGTTTAGATATTTAATTTACTTTAACCAAATGTAAATTCAAATGAAATTGAAATGAAAAATTTGGTATATACTTGTCTTTGCATTTTCGGCCAAGGCTTTAATTTGACAAGTATAAATTGTTTTCATTTGCTTTTCATTTCATTTTAACCTAATACACATTTCACAAAGAAAACACCATTGAAGAAACCTTAAAGAAGCTTGAGAAAGAAAGGAAAAACCAAGGAAAGCTTGATTTTAGTAAGTTTTCTCCAACTTACTATTAGTAAGGAAATTGTTCCTTAGGATCTAGGCTTCCATATATGATATCCTTAGGTTATTTCTTTCTTTGTTCTTTGTGTTTTTGTTGATGGAAAATTTGGTGAAGTTGTAAAGCATGTATGATGAAGAAAGGATGTAACTATTGTAGTTATATGTATTCTTTTAAGGTTTATGAAACCATGTTGCTATTCTAGAGTTTTTGACCCACTCTTAAATGACCTAGATTTGATCTTGAGTTGTTTCATTGTGTTGAGACTTGAATTAGATGAAAGATTGATGATTGAAACATTTGATTTAATGTAAATGGCCTAATTTGCCCAATTTGTGGAAATTAAAAAATTAGGGTTTATAACCTATTCTAAATTTGGGGCTTTTGAGATATATTGTGCATTTGGGTGTGTATATGATACATATAAAGTTTCATGTTGATTGGATTACATTTGGATGTGTTTTGAAGCATGAAATGACAAAAGGCACAAAACCCCCCCAATTAGGTGCATTCGGCCTTGACATTAATTTTTGGAATTATTGTTGCTTTTGGTGTTTTGATGTTTTGAACATGCTAAGTTCATCTTAGAAATGATTTAGAATCATTCAAAATTGATTGGATCAATTTCGGACTAAAATGGACAAAATACCATATAAGGGTAATTTGGTAATTTCATTTGAATATGATTCATTGAAATTTTATTTCATAATTTAATTATTGGAAAGTTAAATAAATATGTTTATTTAATTAATCCGAGAAAAATTTTTGAAATCCGAAAATACGATTTTCGCCGCTTCCGCTGCGTTACCGGATTCACCCGTTATAAAAACCCCTTCAAAATGGTATCAGAGCGAGTCTGATTCTAGGCCGTTTAAAATGATTGGCTTTATTTTAATCATCTTTTCTTGACTTTATGCATGCTTATTAGAAACTGAATCTGTTAGATTTATGGTGTATGACACTTAGCGGAAAATCCCTGATAATAAGGTTTTATGTAGCTATGTATTTGATGCATGTTATGTGGTCCGTCTCGTCAATACGGTTTATGAATATCTCTTTGTGACTACATCCGAGACCATGCCTCTGCTGTGAGGGTGTAGCCGATAAAGATTTATTTATACCGAACGTATATCAGATACTAGGTAAATTCAAGTAAAAGCGGAATTCTGAACGTGCCATAGCTGTTAGGATTACGTGAGTAACTTGAGTTTATCATTGACGAGTTTAACCTTGGTACGTCTCCTTGTGGGCCTGCCTCCGCAGCGACAACGAGAAACGGCCAGGACCGGGTGTTTAGGAGTCACTGTTGAGTGATTGACAAGTCAGTTGTCTACCTGATGAATATACGTAGGCGAGACCGTGCCTCTGCCGTGAGCTGAAATATATTCACGGGATCCACTTTTCACTATTTATATTTAATTTAATTATTGAATATTTATATTCTGTGTTGGGATTACAGTAATGCATGATTTAGTGGGAGGGGCATATTAGATTAAAAATCCATGATCTAGTTTATGCTTTTGATATTACATGAAACTGTTTTAATCTGAATTTCTAACCGTTTTTCGTGATCTATATGATAGATTTGCGATGGCGGGTCAATCCACAAACCAGTTTGCGCATATGCTAGATGCGAACAAACTGAAAGGCGCTGAAAACTTTACGGACTGGGAAATGGACTTGAGGATTGTCCTCGACTCCGAGAAGTTGGGATATGTGCTTGAGGGCCCTTTGCCCCTTGCAGTGGGTGAGGAGGCTTCGGAAGAGGAACGCCGAGTTTTTAAAACTTGGAAGGATGATGACTTGAGAGTTAAATCATACATCCTCAGTTCGCTCTCTCCGAAACTCAAACAACAATACTACGGTATGATTGATTCCTACAGTATGATGACGCGATTAAGACAATCGTTCGAGAACCAAGAACAAGTGATTGTTCATAAAGTCGCCATGGAACTGTTCCATGCGCGTCTGGATGAGGGGCAAAGTGTTAGCCCACATGTTCTTCAAATGATCGATTTGATCGATCAATTGAGGCAACATAATCTCATCCTGAATGACATCCTCGGGAAGAGTGTCATTCTAGGTTCTCTGCCAGCTTCATTCCGACAGTTTGTGATGTACTTCAACATGCACGGGACTATCTACACCTACCATGAGCTGCATAGGATGTTGCTCACGGCAGAGGAGGACCTTAAGAAGGGATTACCGACACGCCCTCCGAGATCTACTTCTCTTTCAGCTTCTTCCCAAGGAATGTCCAAGGGAAAGAATAAGAAAGGGAATAAGAAGAAGAATGCAGTTGGTCCTCAACAGCAGCCAAGATAGCCAAGCCCAAGAGGGCTTCTGAAGACAAATGCCACCACTGCGGCAAGGTCGGGCACTGGAAGAGGAACTGTCCAGATTACATTGCCCAGATCAGGAGGGAGAGAGCATCGACATCAGGTACTTTTATTTTTCCAGTTATTGATATATCTTTGGCTTGTGAAGCCGTTACATCCAACTGGATTTTAGATTCTGCTTGTCCAATTCACATTTGCAATTCGTTGCAGGTGCTGAAGGAAAGTAGGAGGCTGAAGCTTGGAGTGATGCAGTTGCGATTCGGGAGTGGAGACTCACTGGATGCAGTTGCAGTGGGAGTATGCGAGATCTCATTGTCGAATGGGACACTTTTGTTAAATGAATGCCATTTTGTGCCAGGATGTGTGGCTAATATTATATCCCTTTATGTATTAGATACAGAAGGCTTTTATATTAATATTAAGAATAGTTCTTTGTATTTATATGATAAAAATAATATTCAGATCCTTTGTTGTCCAAATATGCATGGTCATTATACACTGCAAACATCAAAAGATATATTAAGTTCTGGAATTAATAAACGTAGATTACCTGAAATTAATAATACTGAACTATGGCATATGCGGCTAGGTCATATTGGGGCTAAACGCCTTAATCAAATGGTTAGGAATGGTTTGATACCAGATCTCACCATTGAATCCTATCCAACCTGTGAATCCTGTATTCAGGGTAAAATGACCAAAGCCCCATTTTTTGGTGTTGGACACCGAGCCACAAACTTACTGGAACTCGTACATTCTGATGTATGTGGTCCACTGAGTCAAACTGCTCACAGTGGTTATTCATACTTCGTTACCTTTACCGATGATTTATCACGGTACGGTTATGTCTATTTGATGCGACATAAATCGGAAACTTTTGAAAAGTTCAAAGAATTCCGAAATGAAGTAGAAAAACAAACTGGGAAATATATTAAATGCCTTCGATCTGATCGAGGTGGCGAATATATGAGTGGTGAGTTCATTGATTATATGAAAGAGAATGGGATTCTCGCTCAATATACTCCTCCAGGTACCCCAACAACACAATGGTGTATCTGAGAGGAGAAATCGGACTTTATTGGATATGGTCCGATCAATGTTGAGTTTCACAGATTTGCCCTATTATTTATGGGGCTACTCTCTCTTAACCGCCGCACATCTTTTGAATAAGATTCCTTCAAAAGCTGTTCCTACGACACCGTATGAGATATGGTTCGGTAGGAGACCAAATCTTAATTATATTAAGGTTTGGGGTTGTCCTGCCTATGTCAGGGTGACTCAGCAAAGTAAGCTTTCGCCTCGAGGGCAAAAGTTTAGGTTTGTTGGATATCCTCCGAATACGCGGGGATATCTGTTCTATGATACCGAGCATCGAAATGTATTCGTAGCTCGCTTCGCAAAATTTCTAGAAGTAGAATTTTTGTCAGAAGGTGGTGATCATAGACAGGTTGCGCTTGATGAAGTACAACCTGAAAACAATGAACCAACGGAGGAACCTGAAGTTCAAGTAGATGAAGGACCTTCAACACATACACTCTGTAGGTCGCAAAGGGTATCTAGACCTCCTGAACGCTTGTATTTGATACAAGAAAAGAGTATGGATGTTCTCTAAATAGAAGAGACAGATCCTTTCACCTATAGAGAATCGATGTTGGACATCGACTCCGTGAAATGGCAAAGTGCCATGAAATCCGAGATAGACTCAATGCATGAGAATCAAGTTTGGGACTTGGTTCCGCTTCCAGAGGGAATTGTTCCTATCGGCTGTAAATGGGTTTACAAGAGGAAGCGAGGGCCTGACGGTAAGGTTGAAACTTACAAGGCCCGACTGGTTGTAAAAGGTTACACGCAGCGACCTGGCGTCGACTACGATGAGACTTTTTCACCGGTTGCAATGCTTAAGTCTATTCGGATTTTGCTTTCTATAGCTGCGTATCATGACTACGAGATTTGGCAAATGGATGTCAAAACAGCTTTTCTAAATGGATTTCTTGATGAAGAAATCTATATGGAACAGCCGGAAGGTTTTGCATCCAGTGAAAACTCGGGCATGGTATGTAAGCTTAAGAAGTCCATTTATGGACTCAAACAAGCTTCACGAAGTTGGAATCTTCGATTCGACGAGATTATTAGATCGTCTGGTTTTCTCAAGAATTCAGAAGAATCCTGTGTGTATCAGAAGGCCAGTGGGAGCATGGTCGTATTTTTAGTCCTGTATGTTGATGACATCCTAATCATTGGAAATGATTTAGGTATGTTACAAGGCGTTAAAGCTTACCTCTGTAAGAATTTCTCCATGAAGGACCTGGGAGAAGCTTCCTATGTTTTAGGGATAAAACTCTATAGAGATAGACAAAGGAAGTTGATTGGGTTATCCCAATCAACGTACATAGATAAGATCTTAGAACGGTATAATTTTGGTAACTGTAAGACAGCAAACATACCGTTCAGACATGGAATTCATCTTTCAAAGAAGATGAGTCCGCAAACAGAAGATGAGAAGGTTAGAATGTCTAACCAGCCTTATGCTTCATGTTTGGGCAGCATAATGTATGCCATGTTATGTACTAGGCCTGATATCAGTTTCGCTGTTAGCATTACTAGCAGATATCAGTCCAATCCAGGTAATGACCATTGGATGGCCATTAAACATATCCTCAAGTATCTTAAAGGTACTAAGGATAAGTTAATAATTTATGGAGGAAACGAACTGCAAGTTAATGGGTATACAGACTCCGATTTCCAATCGGATCCCGATGATAGAAAGTCTACATCTGGATTTGTCTTTACCCTTAACGGTGGCGAAGTTTGTTGGAAGAGTTCCAAGCAGAGATCAACAACTGATTCCACCACTGAGGCGGAATATATTGCAGCTTCTGAAGCCGCAAAAGAGGCTGTGTGGATAAAGAATTTTGTCACAGAATTGAGAGTTGTCCCAAGTATCGTGAATGCGATTCCGTTATACTGTGATAATACTGGAGCCATTGCACAAGCAAAGGAACCAAGGGCGCATCAGAAGTCGAAGCATGTGGAACGCAAGTACCACATCATTCGAGAGATTGTGTCTCGAGGGGATATTGTCGTGTGCAAGGTACCGAGTGAAGACAATGTAGCAGACCCGCTGACGAAGGCCATACCTCCGAAGTTATTTGATAAACACGTGGAGTCGATGAGTATTAGATACAATCGTTATTGGCACTAGAGCAAGTGGGAGTTTTTGTTGGGGTTGGTGCTCACAGCGCCAATTCCCGGTTGTATTTCCTTGTAAATACTTCTGTAAAAACAATATTATTATGAATAATATATATGCAGTTTCTTTAATATAATGAATCTTATAATATGGTAAAGACGTAATGACCCTAGAATGATTAGTCATGATACTGTTGCAAAAGCGTCGCAACGGACATTGACAAGTATCATGATGTTGTCATTCTCAGACTGTTCCTGGTCAAGGTTTACACTGCTTGGTCAGTAAAGTAAACCCGTTGAGACCGGTACAAGTCGTATACTGGAATATATGATTCCAATGGTTTCTCAATGAACCATAAGTCTTGGAGACTGGTATAGACCTGTAGGTGTTTATAGCGGATAAACACTGAACGACTCACCGAAGATTCTTAATGGATGGTACACCAACGTCAATAAGAATCTTCTTGGGTTGAGTAGCACTTGTGATTCTTAGACTTGAGATGCCATCGTGGGCACATGAGACATCTTCTACACTTAGATATGGAGTACTTTAGAGTGTTCTACTTCGAAGTATGTTTTTCTAGATTTCTAATTGACTTATTTTCTAGATAATTGTGTTTCCATATAATGGCTATTCCTCATGATTCTCTATTATCTAGAGGATATCCTATGGAGGAATTACATTCATTTTTCTTATTCTAGGTATATCAATAGTGCATTTTATCTCTTACATTTAATGTTCGGTCCTTCTCATCCAAATACGCGGCGGCCACCTATATTAACGTAGCAATAATGGAAGACGGTTTGGGGAATGTCCATGTTGCTCTGAGAAGCATTTTAGGAGTAGAATATCATATGGCAATGAATACTGTTGTCATATAAATGAATTTTATTAGATGTGCATGATGGCAGTATCACTCAATGCATTAAGAGTATAATAAAAAATTAGGAAATATGTTTATGATGACCAGTTAGGTCCGTTCCAAATTTAAACATGATTGAGCCTGGTGAGTTGATTGGATCTGGACAAATATGACTAGTCCTATATTTACAGTCATTTAATTGTATTTTTTATTACTTTTCTGGTTTCTTCAGATATTGCTGCCAGTTACCATGCCATAGCAATTGCACTCTCTTTGATGGAAGCATACTCCAGAAGTGTTCAGCATGAACAAACTACCCTACAAATACTTCAGGCCAAACTTGGGTCTAAGGATCTGCGGACACAGGTAGGTTCAATTTTGATGTATGATGATTGAATATCATATATTGATGATCCTTGTTTCTCAACTTCTTATAGGATGCTGCTGCATGGCTTCAGTACTTGAGTCCAAGGCCTTGGAGCAGCACGAAGCTGCACACAATGGTACCCCCAAGCCAGATGCCTAAATCTCCAGCAATTGTCTTTTGTAGTCTGCTTTTATAAAGCATTTTTTTGTTTGTTACTATGATGATTCAGGGACTTGTCTTATGACAATCTCTGTGGACCAGTTCCCAAGTTTCCATCCTGAACTTTCAAGTATGATTTCTTACCAAAACCTTTATTATTTCATATGATTTCCCATTGATTTTTTATTTTCCTTCTGTTTTAGTGCTGTGGGGAACCCATTGATTTTTGGAAACATCTCCATTAATGTTTGCTCTGGATCAGCCTATAGCGTTCCTCTTTCCTTTGGTGATAGAACAACTTCTTCTCAATCCAAAATATACTGTCAAATAGGGTTTGCATCAAATTTAATTATCAGCTATCTGTCAGCATGTAAGAGCAGTATTGCTAATGAATGCAAAAATTACGCAGGCATGACACCTTTGCTTTGAATTATAATCAATATTTACTTAATATTTGTTCATTTGTTCATATAAAAAAATGTAGCGGTCCAAGCTTTTGTTAATCTTTGTCAATGCAAAATCTCAAAACACATCAAGATTTACAATTTGGAGTTTTGTAGTCAGCATAACCTCAACTACTTGACCCAAATCAATATTAAAGAGTAAATCCCAGTAGTGCAAAGGCTTAAAACAGAGTTAATTAATTAAAAAAAAAAATTACAAGCAACCTGAATTAATTAAAAAAATTGAGAATTGCTAGAAGATTTCCTGGGACAAGATTCATTTTTAAATATATAAATGCAAATACTTTTATTGACTTGCTACATAATGCATATGAAAAAAAATTATTTGAAAATTACATACAAGATAATCCAACTACATGAAACACCGACATAATTTTTTAGGAATAATATTGTCCAGAATAAAATAATAACAGGAAGTCATCCACATATCAATAAAATAAAACCATCTGCGTCGCCAATAAGGATTTACCCATAAGACTCCAATGATTCCCAATATCACAATTACATAAGATACTATAAAAGTGATATAGAACCATAACATGTCAATTAAACAATCATCTTCTTTGTCAGCTGAAGCTTCCGGTACCACCGATGGTGATGATCCATTTTCATTGCAACTTTTGAGCAATGGCGGTCCACAAAGGAAAGGATTTCCTTGGTAACTGCTCTCATTAAATGTTGCAAATTGTGCAATCCATTCAGGGATCTTGCCTGATAAACTATTATGTGCTACACTAAAAACAGACAAAGAATTAAGTTCCACAAGCTGAGCAGGGATTTTCCCATTCAAGTTGTTATAGGAAAGGTCTAAACTTTCAACTTGCTTCAAGCTCGAAAATATCACTGGGATTATTCCTGTCAATTTGTTGTGGGACAAATTCAATGCACGGATATTGGTTAGTTCACCGATTTGAAGAGGAATCTCACCTGTCAATTTATTGCAAGATAGATCAATCCCATACATGCTGTTGAGAGGTTTTCCTTTATAAGAGTATGATCTTTCCTTTGTTGTGAATGTTATAGTTTCCTCCTTTCCCATTGAATAACCATTGTAAATATATATATAAGGTAGAGGAATAAAAGTTGGAGCCGAAGCATCATAATAGCCTTTGTGAAGTGATGTGTGATCTAAACATGGAGGAATTTGACCAGAAAGATTGTTATGAGAAAAATCTATCAATCGCAATGTTTCAACTAACTGGCACAATCGATATGGCACTTCACCTTCAAGATTATTATTAGCCAAAATGAGGTAGCTCAACTGAGTAATATTTTCAATCGAAGATGGTATGTTACCGCTCAAGCGATTATAGCTAAGATCTAATGTCACCAGAGAAGAGATGTTATAGAATGTACCCTCTTTTATTGGCCCTTGTAACATATTTTTCGACAAGTGAACTTGTTTGAGTGAAGAAAGACCAAAACAAGATGGTAAACTCCCAGATATATTGTTCTCTGAAAGGTCTAAAATTTGAAGAAAATGGAGCTGGCAAAACTCTGTTGGAATTGGACCTTCAAGATGATTGTTTGGCATTATAATATCTTCTAATAATGAAAGATTGCCCAACCATGTTGGAATCTTACCAAAGAGATTGTTATCACTTAGATACAATCCTCCTAAAAGGAAGCACTTAGATAAGCTTTCAGGAATCTCTCCTGTGAAGTTATTGTCATCCAATTGCAACCTCTGTAAATATGTCAAATTAAAATTTTTAGAGAATATATGACCTTGCAAACTATGTTTGATAAGGCAAGAATCTCCAAATTGAAGCAACCCATAACCAAGTGCTCAGGGATTTCACCAGCCAATTGATTGTTAGACAAATCCAGAATCGACAAGGACTTCATATCACCGAATGAAGAGGGAATGCTACCGTTGAAAGCATTTCTAGAGAGGTTTAATTTCGTTAGACTTGGAAGATACGCTCCGATTTTTGTTGGAATGTTGCCTTGGAAGAGATTGTTGGAAATATCTAATTTTTGTAACTTCTTGTGAGAATGAATTGGCATATGAAAAGGTCCTGAAATAGAATTATTGGACAGATCAAGTTGGTATAAATTTGTGTTATTTTCTAACAACCAATTTGGAAACTCTCCAGATAAGTTAACAGCTGATAGATAAACATATTCCAATTCATGCTGATGGAAAAGGAATTTGGGAAACGCTCCACCACACAATTCAATGGTATTTAATTGAAATTTTGGAGCCAAAGAATGCGACTCGCTTTCTGCATATAATTCATTATTTCCACCTTGGAAAACCTTGAGTTTTGAGAAATTGAAAAATGATTCGAGTGAAATTGGGATGTGAAACTGATTGTTTGAAAGAAAGAGATTTTCGATGGAGGTGAGATGTATGAATGGAGATGATGAGATATTTCCCGTAAGTTGATTGAAAGAGACATCTAATACTCGAAGGGATGTCATATTTGCTAAGCACCCAGGCAAGTTACCCCTTAAATCATTATGATCAATGTATAACTCTTGCAGATGCACCAATTCACATAAACCTGAAAAACCAATTCATCGATCATTTAGCATATAACACACATTAAATATTTCAATTTTTGAAGACTATATTTTAATTTAATTTAGAATTAATATATAGATTGAGAAGAATTTTCCAATTCCAAATATATCCCGCTAGTGAAATTGTTACCGGAAATAATTGTACAAGTTATTTACTTACCAAGAGCAGTAGCCACGGTAAAATTGTTTTGACTGAGACGAAGTGTGTTGAGGGATGGGAATGATCCCAATGATTGTAACAACTCCCTTGCATCTCTAATTTTATTTCGCGACAGATCAAGATAATGCAACTTCCTCAAACCTTTGTAAGCTGTCAAAATTCATTCCAAATTTTGCCTTCGTTGTTATTTGAAGAAAATGATATCTAACTATATTGTAAATTTGGATAATGACACTTTAATCCATATAGTTTTGAAAATCGATGCTTGATTTCCTGCTGTTAATATTTTTAATTAATTTTGAGCCATTTTTTATTTGATCAGTGACTCAAAATTATATGATTTGAATATCCCAAAAACTGTCCAAATATAATAAAAATTTGTTTCAAAATTATATGAAAAGTAACTCAATTAACAAACAAATATTTATCGGTGTGGACTAAAATTTGTATTTTCTAAATTAAATTACAAGGACTAAATGTTGTTATTTTCCCTTGTTATTAAAAAATACCTTCAGGAACCACTAGATTATCAATTTCATTGAAGCTCAGCTTCAACTCCTCTAAGTTGCTCAAGGAATCCAATCCTGCTTAAAACAGAGTTCATTAATTTCATTATTTAAAACAAATTAAAAATGAGACTTTTTATATTAATTGATAAAATGGACTACCGAAGTAGGCTTACCTTGAAAATCAAAACTTCCTTTGAATCCACTATCGATTAGATATAATACTTTTAATGAAGGAAGACCAGTTAGAGAAATATTAAGGTTTAAGTTGATACCACTTAAATAGAGTACCTCTAATTTACTCAAACCTGCAAATAAATATGGTGACAGTCATTTGATCAGTAATGATCTTGAGAATTTTAATTATATTGAATTAACTATCAATTTCAGAATATATATAACCAAACATATTCTCTAGTTTTGATCAAAAGAAACAATTGAAATTCATCTGTTTGCAGAACACAAATTTAAAAGTTTAAATATTTCTAGCTAATCATCATTATTTTTGTGTGGAAAAAAAAAGTATTCGGTGATGAATATTAGTACAAATTTGTCAAGCTCATTGTCTAAATTCCTTAAGGAATCCCATTCTGCAAAGAGTTTATATAGAGTAATACATTTAATCAAGAAAAAATAATTAATCTCTTTTAAATACGGGGCTAAAAAGTCACGAATCCATTTGATTTGCAATTACAGAGCATTTGTTTATTTTTGAAGCCAAGACTTGCCAAAAAAAAAAAAGAAGAAGAAGCATTCCTCTGTTTGCATAGCACAAATTTAAAAGTTAAAATTTCCCAATTGAATATTAATTATATATATTTGTATGAAAAAAATAAGTTTTCGGTAATGAATATGACGTTAAAATTTTAATTATATATTTATATTTGTTTATGAAAAATAATAAGGAGATTTAATGGGGATTAAAACCACTTACTTTGTGATTCAAATAAGTCAGGAGCCCATTTGATTTGCAATTACAGAGCATATGTTTATTTTTGAAGACAAGATTTACCAAAAAAGGGAAAAAAATTCCTCTGTTTACATAGCAAAAATTTAAAAGTCAAAATTTCCCAATTGAATATTAATGATATATTTTTGTATGAAAAAAATAATTTTTCGGTGATGAATAGTATGACCTCAAAAGATATTTATGGTTTTACTTTCCCACAAATTTGATAATCTCATTATAGCTTATGTCCAGCAACACTTAATTGCTCAAGAAATCCCTTTTTTCAGAGAGTTCAAATTGAATTATACATTTAAATAAGAAAAAACTTGATCTACTCTAATGGAAATGAAAAGAAAGAGAGAGAGAAAATAATTAGAGTCCCATTTTATTTGCAATAAAATGATATTTGTTTATGAAAAATAATAAGAAGATTAAATGATGATTAAAAACCACTCATAAAATATTGGTATTATGTTAATAAAATCCTCATTTAATCAATTTTTTAGTTTTTGTGTCACTCCTCCACATATGAAAATACAAAATGAAATTATTGGTGATATTATGAGAAATAGTGAAAATTGCATTTCTTAAAACCTAAAAAGTAGTATTTTGTTTAAAAAATATATATAATTCAAACAAAATTGAATTCAAAACATAGAATATTCTTATGGAAGCAAATTAAAGTCTAATTAATGTTCCTTCCAAGTAAACAAAGATGCATGGGAGTGAGAAGGGGGTGAAGCTTAATTATTTAATTATTACCTTTAATATCAATATTTCCTTTCAAGCTATTATTGTATAAAAGCAATTCTCTTAATGATGAAATACCACCAAGAGATGTGAAGATGCTGTTGTTGAAGTAGTTATAGGCTAATTGAAGATACGTGAAGTTGGTCAATCCAGATAGCTTCTCTAGAGCTGCAACAAAATCTCATTAATTAATTTGACAAAATCGGAACTGAGTATCATTAGATAATAATTGCCTTAAAATAAAAGGGGCGTACCTTCATTCTCAACACAACCGGCTATATTATTGTCAGCTAAAGAGAGAAACTCAAGTTGTTGAAAGGGAGTAAACAAAGAAGCATTCAGATACCATTTCTGCGTTGATTCCCTCGTAGACGAAAGATATAGTTTTATAACTCTGCCAGTGGTGGTGCTGCACTCAACACTATCCCACTGACAACAATCTGAATAATAATTCTTATCATCATCATCATCAACTACCCAGTCTCTAAGACGGTAAGGAGTATCGAAGAAATGTTTAAGGTGCAAGAGAGCAGATCTCTCTTGCTCTAAACATCCCTCACCACCACAACTACTTTGTAATATTATTATTATTATTATTATTATTATTAACATCATCATCACCCTTTGCGAAGCAGAAGCAGAAGCAGAAGCAGAAGCACCACCCATTATTATATCACTCTTTCTTAATTTCTCTTTAATTTCAGCGCAACCCAACTTATGTATTTATACACCAAAACCCCACTTGTGTGAACGACTCTCTGGCAATGCTATAAGTCTTTTCACATCACTGGCTCCATTTCCATTAATCTTTTTCCACATTTGTTTTTATTGATTGAAATCAACACCAGTCTAGTAATTATGTCATCTCTTTTTTTTTCTTTTTTTTTTTGGTCCTCTTCATAAATGGATTACAGTTGCACATATAGTTCAACTTCACCTTCACCTTCAAGAGATAGGATAAAATCCTCATGAAAATAAATAAATAAATAAATCAAGTAATATAACTTACGTATCGAGCTGAATTTAGATATATACTAACTAGACCAGTACTACGATATAGTCTTCGAATTTTTAAAAATTATATTGGAAAAAAAAAAAAAAATTACTTTCAAGAGTTAAAATGTATAACATATTCATGATAATTCTCTCCGCTCAAGTGAAATTATATATTTGGAGGAGCAAAATTTCATTGTGTGATTTATAATCGTTTTCAATATTATCCATTTAAACATTTCACTAAATTTGGAAAATCAAAGTAATTTTTTCATAAAATTATGAATTTTTAAGAGACTAATTTCATAAATTTATCAAAAATTTTATTGTTTTTTCTTTGAGTTAAAGCAAGTCCTGTTATAATAATCCACAAAATAATAATAATAATAATTTAGTTAACTTACCTCTTATAATAGAAGTAAAATGTCACTGAAAAAATATGTTTAATTTGATATTTGAGCATAATATGGATATAATTTATAAGAAAGATATTTAGGTCTTTTCTTCTTCTTTCTTCTTTTTTTAAATAAAAAAATCTTGTTATAAATAATGTATGGATAGTAATTTTAAAACAAAAGTAATTTTTTTTTTTATTAAGCATTATCTCAATGGAATTAAAATCTAATATGTGACAATATTAACACATGAAGATTCGAAAAAGTAATTTTTTTTCCAAATATAATGAGATTTTTAAAATAAGATTGTTGACGGCTGATTTTGGTCTCAAGGTAATATAGGAATATCACCCCAGGACAATCATCCCTCAACGGTGAATTTGTTTGGTTATGGGGGAGCCAAAAGTAAATTTAGCGAAAGACATATAATACGCCAATCGACAAAGAGATTTAACGTGGTTCGGTGGATTAGATCCCACCTACGTCCACGGACACAAATTGAACGATACT
The DNA here is from genome assembly GCA_019454045.1 of Zanthoxylum bungeanum. Classification (NCBI taxonomy): domain Eukaryota; kingdom Viridiplantae; phylum Streptophyta; class Magnoliopsida; order Sapindales; family Rutaceae; genus Zanthoxylum; species Zanthoxylum bungeanum. The sequence continues at coordinate 83,589 of SKCR01014294.1, read as the reverse complement.
TTTATTACTGAGATATGCTTGTCTGATATTTCTTGTGTTTACAAGTCTGGTAATAATGATATTGATACTCATCCCTTTTACGCATACTCTACCCCCTATTTATAATAGTGAAGAAATCAGATTCCTTTTCCTACAAGGATTCCTAACCAAAAACTAACTTCTCTTCCTTTATCCCATTAGGACACTGACTTATCACCTTTTTCCCCATGAAAGTAGGATAACTTATCCTCTTATCCCTTAGAAATAGGACGTCTTATCTTCATGAGCACTCCTTACCATATGCTCGGTCTTCATGAGGTTGGTCATAATGGTCTTTTGAACCGAGAATGCTGCTGTCGATCTGATAACTGCCCGGTACTCTGAACCAAAGTGCTCGGTCACCGATCACTTAGTCCTGCCGACCATTTACTGTTTGGCTCATGGTGGTCTGGTCGGCATTTAATGATCTTGCTCAAGAATAGAATTACCCTTTTACCCCTGTCATGCTGCTTAAATACCATAGTGTCTGAAAACAACATCAACACTTGTCCCCTAGCTCTCGGTTCCAACGAGTATACAAGTTGGTGCCGGGAACTATATAAAGATGGTGTGCTGATCGCCTTGCTGATGGTCGCTCCAGAAATCTCAGAGAAACTGTCTTCGCCATAAGCCAAGTCTTTTGTTTCTATCTTCATATCCTCGGTTATTGAAGATGTTGATCTCATTCAAAACGATTCTCCACCTTAAAGCAAATTCTCACTTGGGTCGTCCCATCAGGAGATGAAGCTCCTCTTATCGTCCAAACTAAAAATGACTCATCCTCTATAATATTTGTACCAGAGATTTGGAGGTCCTAACCACTGACTGATCCAATCTCGATTTGTGAGGAGAAAATTTAGCCTCTGAGCCGACGATGATGTGCTCGGTGGCATGTGATCTTGTCTTGAGCTGTGAGAGACGCTTGGACCTGGAAGGATGTTACGTCCTCAGTCTGTAAGGCTGACTTGGTGGGACGCAACCCGACCCCGAGTGAAGAGAGGTACTTGGACCTGGGGGAATGTTACGTCCTCATTCCGTAAGGCTGACTCGGTGGGACGCAACCCGACCCCGAGTGAAGAGAGGTACTTGGACTTGGGAGAATGTTACGTCCTCAATCCGAAGGGCTGACTCGGTGGGATATAACCCGACCCCGAGCTGAGAGAAACACTTGGCTCTGGGGGACGGTTACCCCGAGCTGAGAGAAACACTTGGCTCTTGGGGAATGTTACGTCCCCAGTCCAAAGAGACAGACTCGGTGGGACGTAACCCGGCCCCGAGCTGGGAGAAACACTCGGCTCTGGGGGAATGTTACTATAATATTACGTGAGACCTGTCAAAAAAAAATTAATTAAAATAATCAAAGCTTTGCCTTTTGAAAGTTTATAAATGAGAGGCAGGGAGACGCGTAGAGAAGGAGTAAACATTTAAAAAAAAATTTCTTTCTCTCTCTCCTTCCTTTTTCTCTCACTCTCTCTCCCTCACTGTCAAATTTTGTAAACGTCACCGCCGCGTCACCGCCGACCACCTTCAGCCACGCGCCAGACCGCAGAGTAGCTACCGATGTCAGCTTTCTAGAGCCGCCGAGATCGAGACCATCGGCCGTCGGACGCGCCGTCGATTTTTTTGTAATTTTCGACCGTCTCCGGTCACCTCCGGCGAGTGATCATTTTTCAGGCCGAGATCTTTCCAACGTCAGTGGTCACTTCCTGATCCGACATCGTTTGGATTGTTTTCTGTATTGCAATTATCGGTAATTCAGGATCTGTACTGGAATTTGAGATCCGACCGTTGGATCGGCGATCTGAATGTATCATATTGTTGCTCTCGATTATACGAGCATTTTGGTATATATATCCACCGTTGAAAGTATTGTCTTTGTGGGGCTCAATTTTCGTAGTGAGGCCCGCCTGCCTCGTTTCAGCTAGTTCCGGAGCCGTTCGTCACTGTTTTTCTACTCAACATAGTCGTTTGGAAATATCGAGTTGATTGTCGTTATCGACTTTGCAATTTGAACGTCCGATTGAGATTCTTAGCGAGAATATAGGCATATTCGAGACTTTTACGTGGATCGAGGTAAATACACCCCGTGGTGATTCTCTTAACATAATTGTTTGATGATTGATGGTTAGAGTCGGTATATATAAATATAATGGTATAATTATAATTATATATATTTATATTAAATATATTTTGTTGAGATATAATATTGAGATATCGAAAGCATGATAAATATGAAATCATGATTATTGGCATGAGATTGATGGATTGGATGCGAGATGTGATTGTGTTTGATGATGTGTGATGTTATGTTATGCTGTCGGGTTTTGTATAATAGTGGTCGGATTTGAGATGAGATGTGAGGATACATCAGATGGTATGAGATGATGGAAAACCTTGGGAGTTGTGATGAGACACTCTCCCATTGGTTTTTGATTTGGGGGTATACGAGGACTCCCCCATTGGTTTTAACTCACTCACACATATTTTGCGAGCTGATATAGTGGGAAACCTTGGGAGTTGTGATGAGGTACTCTCCCATTGGTTTCAATCCTCTGTTATACTAGACCCGGATTAGCAACCATGTTTGATGGATGTTTTTATTGTTGTGGGATCACTGCATGAGATGATATTATAATATATGCTATTATCATAGATTATATTATATATATATATATACACATACATATAACCATATTTTTTTGGTGAGGTCATATTGAGAGAATGAATGTTTACTTGCTGAGCTTATTAAGCTCACTCCCCTCTTCCCAAACATTCCAGGTAGTGTGTCAGCGCAGCAGTAGCAGTACCAGATTTGATCCACGTGCCACAGCTGTATTTCGGGGTTGGACCAGATATTGTGTCACCTTTTGTATTTATTTATTTTGTATTGTGTTGTAAACCATAAAAGTTGTGTATACTGTTGGGTTTGTAATTTGTGATGTAATAATTGTGTGCATTTAAATGGTTGATTTGACATATAGAATGCTCGAGCTAAAGAAGTTTGCGAACCTCTTTCTAGGGTGGACCCGCTCTAGTGAGGGGGTCGTGACTGTAACGTCCCCAGTCCAAAGAGACATACTCGGTGGGACGTAACCCGACCCCGAGAGAGAAAAGACACCTGGACTTGAGGGAATGTTACGTCCCCAGTCCGAAGGGCAGACTTGGTAGGATGTAACCCGACCCCGAGCTGAGAGAAACACTTGGGTCTGGGGGACGATTACCCCGAGCTGAGAGAAACACTTGGCTCTAGGGGAATGTTACGTCCCCAGTCCAAAGAGACAGACTCGGTGGGACGTAACCCGACCCCGAGCTGGGAGAAACACTTGGCTCTGGGGGATGGTTACCCCGAGCTGAGAGAAATACTTGGCTCTAAGGGAATGTTACGTCCCCAGTCCCAAGAGACAGACTCGATGAGACATAACCCGACCCCGAGCTGGGAGAAACACTTGGCTCTGGGGGATTGTTACGTCCCCAGTTCAAATAGACATACCCGGTGGGACATAACCCGACCTCGAGAGAGAAAAGACACCTGGACCTGGGGGAATGTTACGTCCCCAGTCCGAAGGGCGGACTCGATGGGACATAACCCGACCCCGAGCTGAATGACCATGTGGCCTCGGTGGAACGAAATCCAGACTCGAGCCGAATAACCATGGGAGGCCTCGGCGGAATGAATCCAGCCCGAGCCGAATAACCATGTGGCCTCGGCGAAACGAAATCCAGCCCCGAGCCAAATAACCAAGTGGCCTCGACGGAACGAAATCCAGCCCCGAACCGAATAATCCATTGAGACTTACTCAGAAGGGAAGGGAATCAACGTTTGACGCCCTATCGAATCCGACTTGGGCGTCCCCTTGTCAGACCGACGAAAAACAAAAATGATACTTTGGAAAATATAAAAAAATGTAAACAACAGCACGGCTGCCTCAAAACATCGTCCTGTCCGAGGCCTCCAAAACGCAATTATGAACCTTTCAATTCAGCGTCCCGGCGAACCAGGATTCGAAGCAGAGAGCGTTTAGAATGGTAAGGGCACATCCTCTATACTTCAGGTCACCATGGAGCCTGTGTATTGTTCGAGGGCTCCTCCTTACAACGCTGGAGCAAGCATACGCTACTGGGGCACAATCCCTCCCCGTGTTATACTTCTCTTGGATCCGAATGATCAAGTAAGGATCAAAGAGTGTCCGAAACATTTATGCTCGGTGACACTGGAGCAAACAGACGCCACGGGGGTATCATCCCTCCCCGTGCTATGCTTCTCACGGATCCATTGATCAAGTAGGTGAGGATCAAAGAGTGTCCGAAACATTAAGGGCATATTTCTCCTTATGTTCGGTAACACTGGAGCAAGCAAGTGCTACGAGGGCATAATCCATCCTCGTGCTATGCTTCTCACAGATCCGAATAACCAAATAAATAGGGATCAAAGAGTGTCCGAAATATTAAGGGTATATTCCTCCTTATGTTCGGTAACATTGGAGCAAGCAAACGCTACGAGGGCATAATCCATCCTCGTGCTATGCTTCTCACGAATCCGTTGGTCAAGCAAAACATGCGGGAACACATTTCCCACTGTTGTATTTCCCAGACCGGCCAGGCCGGCCATCTCACGGGGGCACTCTCTCCCTGCAATTACTATCCCGAAATATCCCTCATAAATGTAAGTCATAGGGTAATTACGCTCCAACTTTGGGAGTTTGATACCACCATGAAGGATTCACGTGGTAATTACGCTCCAACTTTGGGAGTTTGATACCACCATGAAGGATTCACGTGCTCCATGTAAACTCTAAGAAGCGATTCATAACCCGATCTATCTGATGCACTGACTTTTTGCATTGCTGCAACATATGCTATCTTTCTTGTGTCAGGAGAGAGAAGTGGGGTATTCCTATCACCTTAAGATCGCATGGAATCGCTTGCATGCTTCATTTAGGGTCTCTTCATGGGTTGTTCTCTGATCAAATCGTCTAGTATTGATGACCTCATCGACCATGTCAATCTTATATTGCTGAATGTTATTCCTAATGAGGCCCTCAATAGATGCCATATATCGATCCTTACCCGCAAGATCATCCTATAAATCAACCGTACCTCTACTTCTTAGTTCATCCTCTTTTTGGTGACTGGAAATTTTGTCAACAACTGCTTCCATATAAATGACCTTAACTTCTTTTTTCTATCCAATGCGGTGGGCTCTAGCAACTACTTGTTCCTTATTTTTTGGGTTCGAATCAGGATCATATATGATGACTTTGTCAGCAGACTGAAGGTTAAGACCACGTTCAGCGACATGAATGCTAAGCAGGAATATAAAACAGTCTGAATCGGGGCTATTGAAGTCCACAATAGCTGATTCACGATCTTCTAAGCTGGTAGTTCCATCAATTCGTCTGTACACAAGTTGCCTCCATTGCAGATACTCCTCCAGGATATCAAGGAGTTTCGTCATTGTGCTAAACAGAAGTACTCAATGCCCTGTTCTCTGAAGTTTTATGAGGACCTTATCCAGGATCCACAATTTACCACATGATTGTACAAGAAAATCTTTGGATAGGTCATAATAAAATGGATAGTTGAGCAAAAGGATGATTGCAAGCTTTTCGAAGCTCCATACATTTGTTATTAAGAGGTTTATACACCTTGGCCTGGTATATGGGATTTTTTTTGAACCTTGTGCTTCTCATCTTCAGGATCAACGCGAATAGTACCAGTAGATTTGATCCAATCATAAATAGCACTCTGAATAGCTGACATTCTACATCTTAAAACTATAGAGACCTTGGGCGGAAGGGAACCCTCGACGTCTTCAACACGGCGTCTGAGCATAAAAGGCTCCAATATTTGATGAAGCCGGTGGATAATGATGACCTTCTTTTCAGTCTCAAGCCAGTCATCCTCTGTATTATGTGTAGGACCTTCCTTTTGAAATGGTTGTGAGAACCAATCATAGAATGCTTTCCGATTATCAAATACTTCAAGAGGAAGTAGATTTAAGAGTGACCAAATTTCCTTTAAATCATTCTGTAAAGGCGTCCCTGTCGACCGGTGATTTCCATCTTCTGCCATCGTCTTACTATGCGAGCCGCTTTTTGTTGAGTTCCCCACAGACGGTGCCAACTGTTGACGGCTGATTTTGGTCTCAGGGCAATATAGGAATATCACCCCAAGATAATCTTCCCTCAACTGTGAATTTGTTTGGTTATGGGGGAACCAAAAGCAAATTTAGCGAAAGACTAGATAAATACACCAATCGACAAAGAGATTTAACGTGGTTTGACGGATCGGATCCCACCTACGTCCACGGACACAAATCGAACGACACTTTTATTATTGAGATATGCTTCTCTGATATCTCTTGTGTTTTACAAGTCTGATGGTTATGATTCTTGATGATGATCCCATTGATACTCATGCCCCCTATTTATAATAATAGAGAAATCAGTTTCCTTTTAACAAAAAGATTCCTAATTAAATCTATCTTTACTTCTTTTTTCCTATTAGGAAATTGACTTATCAGTTTCCTCGTGAAAGTAGGATAATTTATCATCTTATCCTGTAAGAATGGGATGACTTCTCTTCTGGAACATGTCTCGTCATATGGTCGGTCTTGACATGGTCGGCTACAATGGTCCTTTGAATCGGAAATGCTGCCACCGATCTGATAATACCCGGTCACCCGAACTCAAGTGGTCGGTCTTTTATCACCAAGTGCTCGGTCTCTTACTGTTGGCTATATAACACTCATGTGGTCGAGTTGGCATTAATGATTTCGATCAAGAAGGGAATTACCCTTTTACCCCCGTCATACTGTTTGAATAACATGGCGCCTGGAAACACCATCAACAAAGATAATTAACAAATAATATAAAATTTAATCAAGAATACTTGCAATTAGAATATTCAATCAAAGATTTTAAAATTTTCTATTGACCACAAAACCGATAATTTAGATTGGGCCCTAAAATTAAAATTTACATAAAGTCATAAATTCATGGACCCACACTTTCGGGAAATTCTTCATTCAATGTGTCTAACAAAAGTTATTTCCATGACTTCAAATTTTAGTGGATCTATTATTTAGATCTCATCTTATCTCATTTGATTTAATTTTGTGTAATGATTTAAGAAATTACTTTTAAGAGTTAAAAAATTATTATTCATGATAATTCTATCAATTCAAGTGAAATTATAAATTTGGAGGAGCAAAATTTCATTGCGTGATTTATAATCGTTGTCAGTATTATCCTTTTAAACATTTCACTAAATTTGGAAAATCAAAGTAATTTTTTCAGAAAATTATGACTTTTTAAGAGACTGACTTCATAAATTTATCAAAAATTTTATTGTTTGTTATTTGAGTTAAAGCAAGTCCTGTATAATAAAAAATATAATATAAAATTTATATTGACTTATCTTATTATATAATGCAAAATAATAATATAGTAATAATAAAATAGATGTTTACATTTGGCACAAATACGTGATGCCAATGGCAATACTATAAGTCTTTATTAAGGCAGGTAGATGTATATTCCGATATTAATCACCGATTAATTAAGATGTTATTTTCAATTTCCATTTCAAAATATGACATCTTTTCACATCACTTTCCACATTTGTTTTTATTGAATGAAATCAACGCCAGTCTACTAATTGTGTCATCTTCTTCTTCTTCTGCTTTTTTTTTTTAAAAAAACAAAAAACAAAAACAAAAATTGTTATAATTACTGTATGGAGAGTACCTTAATTTTAAAACAAAAGCGTTTTTTTTTTTTTTTTTTTTTTTTTGGTGTTAAACATTATTTGAATGGAATTAAAATCTAATATGTGACAATATAATTATGCATGGCAGAAAAGTCCGAAGCCCGGCCCGGGCTTCACCCAAAAAGCCCGGGCCCGGCCCGTCCCGGGCTTAAAATAAATAAATAAATATTTTAATTTATAAAATATTTAGATTTTTATAATAAATTTTTTATATTTATAATTTTTTATAATAAAAAAATCGAATCCAGGCTTAAAATAAATAAATAAATATTTTAATTTATAAAATATATATTTTTATAATAAACTTTTTATATTCATAATTTTTTATAATAAAAAAATCGGATCCGGACTTAAAATATATATATTTATATAATAATTTTTTTTATTTATAATTAAAAAATTAGGCCCGAGCCCGGCCCGTTGCCATGCATAAATATAATGAAAGAAGATTGCGATGTCATATACCTAATCTAATGAGATTTATTAAATAAGATAATTAGCAAATATCATAAAATTTAATTCAGAAGACTTGCAATAAGAATATTCAATCAAAGACTTGCAAATTTTCTATTGCCCTAGAAACCGAGGACTTAGATCGGACCCCAAAATTAAAAGTTACATAAAGTCATAAATCCATAGGCCCACACGTTCGGGAAATTCCTTCATTCAATGTGTAAAATGAATGTTGTTTCATGACTTCAAATTTTAGTGGACCCATTATTTAGATTTCATCTTATCTCATTTGATTTAATTTTGTACAATATTTTTAATATGTTTAGTTACTTTCGGGGGAAAACAACTTATCTTAGTAAAAATTATGGATGATATAAAATTAAATGGTTTAATATTCATATTGTTAATGAAAATGATAATTGCGAAAATAATTAGCATCGTTAGACAAGAGACTAGCAATATCAAGGAAAAAGCCACCAAATCACATCAAAATAATTTAGACATGGATATTTGGATTCTCTTATTTTTTTTGTTCTTCATTTCTTTTTAAAGGCTTTCTCTTTCCTTATAAAAATTAAAATTAAAATTAATTAAGCGTATGAACTAGTAACGTTTTCGTAACGTTCTTTCCACATTTATTTCATTAGATGATTTTGAATCAAGTGGACAATCTAGTAATTGACACTTCACATCTCTCTCATTTTTTTAAATTGAGTTGAGACATTTCAACATAAATCTTTGAAACAAATCTACACAATAAAATTTAGTCATTGATTTAAGCGAATCTAATAGTAAATACTCAAATTCAAAATAGTTTTTTTTTTTTTTGATGACTACATTTTGTTGATACTTGTATCTTAATTTTGAGTATCTATTATTTAATTTGCTTAAATCAATGAATAGATTTTAACGTCTTGATTTGTGTCAAAAAATTATGTTGAAATATTCCCTTTTTTTTTTTGTTGTTGTTATAAATATGATAATCAAATATGATAAAATTTATTTTACACACACATTAAAGGAAGAGATTTAGAAAAAGAAAATATATATTTTTCTTCAGTTCTTTTAAAAAGACATATGTCTATCATCCATCCATTAAAAACAAATATGATTTCAATCCTAGAAGTGTTTACCGGGCAAATCAATTTGCTCGCAATTAAGATGATGTTTTCATATTTCCTTACAAAATACGGCATCTTCACAATCATCATTTTCATTAAAGCAAAATAACACTTTTTTCATTTGGAAGATTATACTTTTTCCACATTTTCTTTAGTGGGATACTTTGAAATTTGAAATAAGGACAATCCATAAATTGATACGAATGCTATTGATTGATTAAAATAATTAATTAAAACACAATAACAATTAAAAATAAAAAAAATAAAGTTTTAGTTGATATTGATTAGTTTACAAAATTAAGTATGTGTTGTTGACGGTGGATTTTGGTCTCAGGGTAATATGAGAATATTACTTCCGAGGTAATCCTCCCTCAACAGTGAATTTGTTTGGTGTCGGGGGAAAGCAATAGCAAACTTAGCAGAAGGTAGATAATGCGCCAATCAAACAAGGAGATTTAACATGGTTCGGTGGATTTTGATCAAACCTACGTCCACGGACACAAACAGAACGATATTCTTATTACTGAAACTTTGTATCTCTTGTGCTTTACAAGTCTATTCGCAATGAGATTAGTATTGATTCTGATGCCCCTTATGCATATTCTACCCTCCTATTTATAATAATGAACAAATCAGATTCCTCTTAGCACAAGAATTCCTGATCTGAAACCATCTTCTTTTCCCACAAGGACTCTTAATCAAATCTATCTCTACTTCCGTTATCTTGTTAGGACTCTGTTTCACCAGTTTTCTTCTGGAAGTAGGATATTCATTTATTTTATCTTGTAAGGATAGAATGCTTCATCTTCCCGTATGTGTTATGCCCGGCTTCCATGTGGTCGGTATCCATGTGGTCGGTTATGATGGCCTTTTATCTTGAGAATGCTGCTGCCAATTTGATAATTGCCCGGCTTATCTGAACTCAAGTGGTCGGTCGCTATCGCCTAGTGCTCGGTATTGTACTGCTGCTTGATCTTACGCACTCATGTGGTCGGGTCGGTATTTAATGATTTTTGATGAAAAAGGGAATTACCCTTTTACCATAGTGATTCTTCTTGAATATTATAGGACCTAAAAACGCCATCATCATCTGTACCCTAGTTCTCGGTTCCAACGAGTATGCAAGTTGGTGCCGGGAACTATATAAAGATGGTGTCCCGGCCATTCTGCCAGTGGTCTCTCCAGAATTTGCAGAGGAATAATACCTTTATCACCGTTTCCTCTGGGAAACCTTTCTTGAGATGCGCAACCGTCATGTCTGTTTTAAATGCTCATCAAATCATCTTTAGGGTTTTTTTCTGAGTTTGACACTTGTCGAACATCCGTCGGGTTCCCGCCAAAAGCAGAAGAAAATCGACCGTGTAGGGGTGTTTTAATTGTGTGCTGATCTCAACCGTTGGTCTGATTTTGGCAGACCCCTTTTTGTAGTTGACACTTAGCGTTCATCCGGGGCTGATCTGACGGTTAAGAGCGTTCTTCTTCACGACTATAAGAGGACGAGGCTTTCACTGTGAAATTATTTGGCAAATTTTCTCTGCAATCTGTGAATATTTCCTTTGCTCTACTCACGGCCCTCTTGTCTTAGTGTTCCCGGCATTTCTTTCAGCATTTCTACGTCCCTTCTCGACCTCAAAAGTTCTAGTAAGCTTTCTTAACCGGCTACCTTTGTTGCTTTTTCTTCTTTCTCTTTCTCTTTTTTTTTTCTTTGTTGTTTTTTTGTTAATGCTTACTAGGGAGAGATTTATGGTTTTGTTGAATGCTGTTTTAGGACGCTTTAGAACTTCTTTAAGCCTAGTTTCTCTGGATGCTTTTTTAGGGTAGTTGTGTAGACCCTGGAGCCTTCGAGAGTTTGGCCATAGACTGATCTTTCCCTCTTTTATTTTTCGGATGTTTAGGATGTCCGACGACAGGCCTTCTCTTGTTACCCCTGCTAACCCTTCAACTCCTCCCATCGAAGAGCTTTCCTCAATCTCAGGAGGTCCTAGTGTAGAAGACCTTGACACCACCCCTACTCCTTCTGAAATTGAAAAAGACACTTACCATCAAAGGGTTCCTCGGAAGAACTCTGAGCCTGGTGATCTGGACTGCTCGGCCCTGGATATGGATCGTCCTTCAAAAATCACCGAAGGTGACTTAGCATCGCTATGGGATCGGTACGACATCCCGATTGATATCGCCCTTGAGGTTCCCCATCCGTCTGATCGTGTTAGTCAGCCTGATGATGGTTCGGTAGCTCTTCTTCCGGCCTTTTTTGAGTGTGGCCTTCGTTTGCCCATCCAACGTTATTTTGCCTGGATGCTGGCCGAGATGGAGATTGCTCATTGCCAGCTGAGTTTGAATAGCTGGAGAATCCTGGCCGATCTGCACGTGGTCTGGCACCGGGCGGGGATTGGTGAACCTTCTCTTGAAGAAGTGAAGAGATTGTATCGGCTGAAAGCTAACCCCAGGTCGCACCATGGATGGTATTACCTTTCTGCATACGCTGACTCCTCCAACATCGTCGGCAAGCTTCCTGATTCAAACAAGAATTTTAAAGATCTCTGGTTTTGGGCCACTGGGGATTGGGGTCGGGTTCTGCGATCATATTTAGAAGATGTCTCGGTCCCGGATATCTTCAGAGCGGGAGATTAGGAGTCTAATACTTATAGTTCCTTTCCTTGGTTTTTACGCTAGGTTTCTAACTTCTTTGTCTCCTCCCAGCTTGTTGGAGAGATGTTCTCAAAGTCTCCCGTCAGGTCCGGAGGTTGGTACAATGGGCTCGGCGGTACGCTGATAATTGGAGGGAGCTGGTTAATGATGCGGCCTTTGCAGAATTGGGCCTTATTCGGTCCATTCCTCCGATGGCCCCTAGTCGGATAGGTAGATTTCCACTGGTTTTCTAAACAATGTTCATATTTGCTTGTCCTGATGTTTTTTCTCCCCCCTTCTCCCCCGTTGTGTTTTTTTTTATTAGGTCGTGTACTGACCACTTCTTTGCCTTTTGCTTTTATAGGTATGTCGAGGAGACCGAAGTACCTTGATCGGTGGAGCAGGTCCTTCTCGGACGCGGCCCGAAACTTCTGAGACTGGAAAGGTTGCCGAGGAGGTGGAGCGTCCGAGCTCTCAAGCTCTGCCTTCTGGGGCGTCTCCGATGGGTGCTGCCCATCCCGATAGCCCTCCAAGACCTTCCTGGAGAAGGAAACGTCCTTTTGGAGCTGTGGATCCCCAATTAAGACGGAAACTGGAGGAGGAAGTGGCCCCGAGCAGGGAAACGCCAGCTCGGCCGGAGAAGAGGGCGTCGGAGGGTCCTTCCAAAAAGCGGAAGTGCTTTGTGATCCTTGGTGTCGATGACCTCGGGAAGGACATTAGGGGGTCAACTTCCCATCTTGTTCCGGCTTTCAACGAGTTGGCCGAGGCTATACCTCCGGAGAAGATTCCGAGGTATGAGGACCTGTCTCCCGAGGAGGTGGTTGCGGAGCTCTGTTCTCAGATGGCCAAGGTTGTGTTTCTTTCCCTTATTCCCGACATGTCTGATTGACTTTGTTTATTTTCTGATTTCTTTTTGTTTCTCTTTTGCAGGCAACCTACCTGTCGGCTAAAAATAAGGACCTATTTTGAGCCTCTTGTCTGAGGGCGGCCAGTCCCAGAGGCTTCAGAATCGGCTCTCCGAGGTGGAGGCCAAGCTGGCTAGTGCTGAAGAGAGGAATAGGGACAACGAGCTTGTCGTGGTCGAGGCTCTTAAAGTAAATAAAGCCCTTAAAGCTGCCGCTACTCTAGAGCAGAAGAATGCTGAGGAGGCTGAGGCGAGTTTGGCGAAAGCCCAGGCTGAGAACAGGGTCCTCAAAGTGGAAATGGGTATTGTCGAGTATAGACTGCGGACCAAAGAAGAGGAACTGGATCGAGCCCGTGCCGAGATGAGGGATAGAGAGCAGCAGTGGGAGGTCGAGAGGGACTCTATCCGTCTTGAAGGGGTCGGTGACTGTGCGGAGATCATTCCCATGGTTCTTCATGATTTGGACATGGGTCCTATTCATGCGGCCATCCATTTTTGCAAGTCGGAAATATCCGAGGAAGAGTTCAAGAAGTGGCTGCCCCCTTCTCCCGAAGAAGTGATGGATCCTGACCCGATCTCCATTGCCCCGGTTCTCCCAGCTCCTCAGGAAAACCGCCCTGAGGTTCCTGCTTCTGGCGAGGGCTATCCTGAGGTTCCAACTCCAATCCCTGAAGTAGGGACCTCCCAGGTTGCTGAGGTTGAAGCTGCTGTTCCTTCTCCTGAGGCTGAACCGATCCTCCCGCCGACCGAGCCAGCAGAGGAAGCACTCCCTGCCCCTGCGCAGGCTGATTGAGAAGGGGTGACCCGGACGGGGCCCTTTGTATATTTGTCTTTTTTGTTTGTAATAAAACTTTAATGTTTTATTTGAATATATATATATATATATATATATATATATATAATTATATTTATATATATATTATATATATTTTTTTTTTTGCTTTTCTTTTTTTTTTGTTCGTGGTAATTTGCTTTGAGTGTCTTTTCCCAAACGATCACTTTAGGACCCGTTCATGAGAGGACAACATGAATCGATACCCAACCTGTCCAGTGGTCGAGGATTGACTCTGAGCTGTGGGAAACACGGATGGTAAGATGCAACCGATGGGATGTAACCCGACCCCGGGCTGTAAGAGACACTTGGCCCTGGGGGAATGTTACGTCCCCATTCCAAAAGGCAGACTCAGTGGGACGTAGCCCGACCCCGAGTTGTAAGGAACACTTGGCCCTGGGGAATGTTACATCCCTAGTCCAAAGGACAGACTCGGTGGGACGTAGCTCGACCCTGAGCTGTAAGGAACACTTGGCCCTGGGGGAATGTTACATCCCCAATCCAAAAGGCAGACTCGGTGGGACGTAGCCAGACCCCGAGCTGTAAGGAACACTTGGCCTTGGGGGAATGTTACATCCCCAGTCCAAAAGGCAGACTCGGTGGGACGTACCCCGACCCCGAGCTGTAAGGAACACTTGGTCTTGGGGAATGTTACATCCCCAGTCCAAAGGGAAGACTCGGTGGGACATAGCCCGACCCCGAGCTGTAAGGAACACTTGGCCCTGGGGGAATGTTACATCCCCAGTCCAAAGAGCAGACTCAGTGGGACGTAGCCCGACCCCGAGCTGTAAGGAACACTTGGCCCTGAGGGAATGTTACATCCCCAGTACAAAGAGGTAGACTCGGTGGGGGCGTGGCCCGACCCCGAGCAGAGTAACTAAGTGGCCTTCGGCGGAATGAAATCTAGTTCCGAGCCGAATAATTATTGGGGACTTATTCAGAAGGGGAGTGAATCCATTCTTGAAGCCCTATTTGATTTGGTATGGGCGTCCCATTGGCAGACCCAATGAAAACAAAAAATAAGGATTTTTGGAAGAAATAATAAAAACAAAAGGTTTAAATAACAGCGTGGATACCTCAAAACAGCGTCCTGTCTGAGGTCTCCAAAACACAATCCTGAATCTTTCAATTCAGCGTCCTGGCGAACCAGGATTTGGATCAGAGAGCGTTTTAAAATGGTAAGGGCACATCTTCTATATGCTAGTTCACTATGGAGCCTGCATGTTGTGCGAGGGCTCCTCCTTACAACGCTGGAGTAAGCACACGCCACGGGGGCACAACGCCTCCCCGTGTTGCGCCTCTCTTGGATCCAAATGACGAATGGATCAACGAGTGTCTGGATACTAAAGGCATGTCCCTCATTAGGTCCGGTGTCACTGGAGTAAGCAATCGTCACGGGGGCATCACTTTCTCCCCGTGCTATGCTTCCTCACGGATCCATTACATCGGGTGTGTGAGGATCATAAAGTGTTCGGAACATTAAGGGGTGCATTCCTCATTATGTTTGGTAATACTGGAGAAAGCAGTTGCTACGGGGGTATCATCCATCCCCGCGCTAGGCTTTTCACGGATCATGTACATCGAGTACGTCCCCGATTTTTCAGAGGACCCCGAGCTTAAGGGAGACTTGGTTCTGGGGGAATATCTCATCCCCAAACCGTCGAGTGTGATTCGGTGGGACGTAACCCGATCTCGAATTAAGAGAGGTACTTGGATCTGGGGGAATGTTACGTCCCCAGTCCGAATAGCTGATTTGGTGGGATGTACTCCGACCTCGAGCTGAATAATTGAGTGGCCTCGGCGGACAGCCCCGAGCCGATTAGCAAAATGGTTTTGGCGCCAACTGTAATTTTGAAATGGGCCTTGAGTATGTGGGGATCGAGGGGTGTTTTGAAGTATTAAGGATATATTCTTCCTTATGATTGGTATTACTGAAGGAGGCGATTGCTGCGGAGGTATCACCCCTCCCTATGCTTCTCACAAGTCTATATTTTGATATTCGTCGCTGTTTTTTAGTGCTTTATACGGGATCGACTGATTCTGGCGTGGCTTGTGTTTCTTCATGGTGGCGGCCGTGGTCGGATAGTTTCGTGCTCTTGACCCTGGACCGTTGTATTGAGTATGTCCCCGGATTTTTGAATAAGGTTCATAAAATTACACATTTATTTTTATTTTTAGAAGAGAGGGTGAAAATTTTGGAAGGGAAAATTTTATTTATATTCGGGGGCATACTGCCATTCTTACAACTCTCTGCGGGTCATTTTGAGAGAGGCTTTGTAATGGATTTCTGTCCCTTGCTGGGTTGCTGCAAGAAAAGAAGTAAGAGAGATTTTACTGAAAGTATTTTCTCAACATCTCGGTGTTCCATGGTTTCTTTAGTCTTGTGCCGTCCATCTGCTCTAAGACGTAAGCCTCTGGCCTTACCACCTCTGTGATTTTGTAGGGCCCTTCCCACTTGGCACCTAACGAACCTTCTTCTGGTCGCCGGGTGTTTAAGGTGACTCTTCTTAATACTAAGTCGCCCGGGAGGAAGGAGCGGTTCCGAACTCTTCTGTTGTAGAAGCGGGCCATTCTTTGTTGGTAGACTGCCATTTTTATAGCTGACTTCTCTCTCCTTTCTTCGATCAGGTCGAGGTGGTTTCTGATAAGTTCTTCATTCTGCTCGTTCCCGAAGTGGCGGACCCTGTGAGTTACTACCCCGATTTTTATTGGAATGACGGCCTCACATCCGTATGATAGGGAAAACGGTGTCTCCCCTGTGGAATCTTTGTGGGTTGTCCGGTGTGCCCACAGCACTTCTGGTAATTCATCGACCCATAAGCCTTTGCATGATCCGAGTCGAGCTTTAAGGTTTGCCTTGATGATTTTGTTTGTTGCCTCAACCTGTCCGTTTGACTTGGGATGGGCTGGTGAGGCGAATTTTAAAGCGATCTGGACGTCTTCGCAGAGTTTTCTGAATCCCTTACTATCGAATTGCTTTCCGTTGTCGGTGATGATTGCCTAGGGGATTCCGAACCTGCACATGATATTCTTTTTCAAAAACTATGTGGCCCTCTTTTCCATGATGGTGGATAGCGGTTCGGCTTCTACCCATTTTGTGAAATAGTCTATGGCCACGATTGCGTACTTCGCCTGCCCTCGTCCTTTCGGCATTGGTCCTATGATATCTAGCCCCCACTGTGCGAATGGCTAGGGGCTGGACAAAGTGGTTAACTACTCTGTCGGTTGGTGGTGGATGTTGGCATTTTTTGGCAACCTTCGCATTTCTGAGCTATCCTCACACCGTCCTGATGCATGGTCGGCCAGTAAAACCCTTGTCTTAAGGCTTTAAAGGCGATTGATCTTCCCCCGGCGTGACTTCCATAGATGCCCGCATGAATTTCCCTGAGCACATAATCTACTTCCTCTTCTGCTAGGCATCTCAGGAGGGGTACGGTGTAGCCCATTCGGTAGAGCACCCCCTCGATTAGGGTAAACTTGGTGCTTTTGAATTTTAGCTTTCTGGCCTCCTTTCTATCCTCGGGCATTCCCATGTTTCTAGGTATCTCCTGATTGGCCGCATCCATGAGTTGTCGTCTTCTTTTTCCAGTGTATCTACCTCTAGCTCCCCTATGCTTTTCTCTCATAGGCAGATGAGAGGGATCATTCTGGGGTTTTCGGCCTTTATTGATGCCGCGAGCCGGGCCAGAGAGTCTGCTTCACAGTTGCCTTCTCGCCCAATTTGTTCGAAGCGTACGTTCCTCATTCTTGCCTGGCTTGAAAGTCTCCATTTAGCTGTTGTATGGCTAGTTGAGAGTCAATCCTAACTACCACGTCGCGGGCTCCTACCACCGTGCATAGTCTTAGTCCGGCCAAGATCATTTCGTACTCTGCTTCGTTGTTCGTGGTTTTAAAGGCAAATTTCAGGGCGAACAATACTTCTTCTCCTTCATTATTTTTCAACGTAATCCTTGCTCCGTTGCCTTGCGAGTTGGCGGACCCGTCTACTGACATTTCCCACTTGTCATCTTCTACGGCCAAGATTTGGGTTTCAGTGAATTCCGCCACAAAATCTGCTAGGACTTGTCCTTTTATCGCCATCATCGGGAGGTAGGAGATGTCGTGCTCGCTTAGCTCCACCGATCATTTCATTAGCCTTCCCGAGGCCTCTAGTTTTTGTAGGATCTGCCGTAGGGGGTAATCGGTGTACACTCTGATAGGGTGGGCCTGGAAATAAGGCCGTAATTTCCGAGCTGCAGTGATCAAGGATAGGGCGACTAATTCATGTATGAGATACCTGGTCTTTGCATCCAACAGGGCTTTGCTGACATAGTATACTGGTTTTTGGATCCGTTCGGCTTCTTGTACCAACACCGAACTCACTGCGTGTTTTGAAACTGCCAAGAACAAGTATAATCTTTTTCCTGGGAGGGGTTTTGCTATGAGTGGGGGCTGTGTCAGATATTGTTTTAATTGTTGGAAGGCCTCCTCGCACTCTGACGTCCAGTCGATCCCCTTTTGGGCCTTTTTGATGATTTTGAAAAAGGGATGGCATTTGTCGGTTGCTCGGGAGATGAATCAGTTGAGTGCGGCTATCCTGCCTGTTAGGCTCTGTAATTCTTTAACTGTCCGGGGGGGTTTGAGGTCCAGCACAGCTTGTATCTTCTGCGGGTTTGCTTCAATGCCTCGGGAGCTTACCATGTAGCCTAGAAATTTTCCCGAGGCTACTCCGAAGGCACATTTTTAGGGGTTGAGCTTCAAATTATGTTTCCTCAGTAGTTCGAAGGTTTTCTTTAGGTCTGTCATGTGACTTCCTGGTTCTTTAGACATTGTTATCATGTCGTCCACATATACCAGCATGGTAGTGCCGATGAGTGGTTTGAAAACCTTGTTTATTAGTCTTTGGAAAGTTGCCCCTGCATTTTTTAGTCCGAAGGGCATTACCTTGTAACAGTATAGCCCTGGATCAGTGATGAAGGTGGTCTTCTCCTCATCTGCTGGATGCATCTTGACCTGATTGTACCCTGAGAAGGCATCCATGAAGCTTAGTAGTCCTTGGCAGGCCGTTGCATCTACTAGCTGATCCACATTTGGCAGGGGAAAGCTATCTTTTAGACATGCTTTGTTAAGGTCGGTGAAGTCTACGCACATCCTCCATTTTCCATTGGACTTCTTTACTAATACTACGTTAGATACCCATTCCGGGTACTTGACTTCTCTGATGAAGCTAGCTTTTAACAGTTTTTCCACTTCGGTCGCTGCTGCTCTGCACCTTTCTTGGTTGAAGATTCTTCTATTTTGTTTGACTGGTTTGTGCGATGGGTTTATCGCCAAGCGGTAACTGATGAATTTCGGATCGATCCCGGGCATGTCGTTGTGTCCCCATGCGAAGATGTCTGGGTATTCTTGCAGACATTCCAGCAGGCTCGTTTTTAGGGCTTCATCCAAGTTCCCCCTATCTTTATGCTTTTTTCTGGTCCTAATAGTTTTACTTTTGCCAACTCTTCTGATACCCCTAGCCGGGCAATTTTATCCGGGTGAGGACCCGGGTCTTTCCTTGTGTTTTCCTCGTCCTCCCCCCTCCGCCTCTTCCTGGTGCCTTCTTCGATGCAGAGGGTCTCTAGTGAGAGAGTGGCAAAACAACTGCGGGCTGATTTTTGACTTCCGCATACGATCCCGATCCCTTCCCGGATGGGAAATTTTAGTTTTAGGTAAAAACAAGACATGGCTGCCTTCGTCTTCATCATAAAAGGCCGACCGAAAATGACTTGGTAACTGCTCAGGCAGTCTACCATGGTGAAACTTACCATAATCGTTCGGGTCCTGGGGCGAGTCCCGATCGTTGTTGCCAGTTGTACCCTCCCCAGTGGGATGACCGTTGAGCCTCCAAAACCGTATAGGGGGTGCTGTCATCCGTTAGGGTCATGTACTCCACTCCCAGGCTTTCTAAAGCTTATTTGGAGATTATGTCGACCGCGCTTCCGGGGTCTACCAGGATTCTATCTACCTCTGTGCCGCCGATTATTGCTTTGATTACCAATGTATCGTCATGGGGGAAATTTACCCCTTGGGCATCCTCGTCGGTGAACATAATTGGTACCGACCGACCCCCTTGTGGTACGGGGAACCTTTCTGTTTCCAGCACCTCTGCCCCTTGGAGTCGGCAGTAGCTTTTCCTTCACCGGTTGGAGTCTTCGGCCAGCGTTTTTTCTCCTGCGATGAGTTTTATCTGCCGGCTTCGTACCCTTTGTCTAGCTGCCATGGCTTCATAGTCGATATATTTATTCAGGTACCCATTTCGGGCTAGGTCCTCCATTTGTTCCCGTAGATCCTTGCATTCGTCCATTGTGTGCCCCTTTAGATTATGATGCACGCAGTAAGATTTTTTGTTTCTTTTATCCGGGGGGAATCTCCTGAGGTCGGGCTCTATTAAGAGGCATTTTCCTTGTATCTCCATGATGATTTGCCTCGGGGGTTTGCTCAGGGGAATATACGCTTCTTCTCGGGCTACGTGATTTACCTGGGACACAACCTCTCTTTCCCGTTCTCTCCGAGGTATTGGTTTAAATTCTTTGGGTCTTGGGTTGAATTTTCTGAATTCCCTGTCCGGCCGTCGGGGGGCCTCTGCTCTTATCGTTCTTTCTCGGATGGCAGTCCCCCTCCGGGAGATTTTTTCCTCATTTTCTAGCGAGACAAACTTTCGGGCTATCTCTAGAGCGGTAGCATAATCCGGTGTGTCCTGGATTCTGAGGTGAGTCCATAATTTTCCGACTTTTAGGGCCCCCTTTAAACTTTCCAGGGCCTCTAGGGACTCATATGCTCCGACTTCTAGTACCATGTTGTGGTATGTAATATCCCGAGTTTTTTTGCGTAACAGTGCGAGAAAGTTTTCGAATTAAAGTCAAGGATTTAGAACGTGATGGTAATTGAAAATCATGGTTTATGTGTTGGAGAATGTGTGGTAATATTTTGTTAAGTGAAGTTTCGTCGCATTGGAAAACGCGTGATTTCGAGAGCCGATTACGCGATTTCTGTTTTCATTGTTCTACGAGTAAAAGATTCTTGTTTCGGCCATAAAGTTTGCAAAAAAATTCCGATCGAGCTGATTCTTGAACCAGCGGACTCATTTTTCCGAGAAGAACAAGTTTTGTGTTGAACTTTTTTCGAAAATCGCGCCAGAAGGGCCTCAAAATCGATGATTACCCAAAATACCCTTCCTTATGGGGGCATTTTAGTCATTTTCGGTTTATGATATTTGTGTTATTATGATTGTTTATTATTATTATTGTGGTACTCAGCAAAAAAAGGGGGGGAAACACGTGAATACGCGTGAGAGAGAGAGAGAGAAGCGCCGGCGATGATCTGGCCGGAGTTGGGGTGGCGCACCGACGGGGTTTTGATCGTCCGGCAATGGGCAGCACGCCGGTGGCCGGCGTCGGTGCTGTGGACGCCAGAATCGACGGGAAAGAGGAAGAAATGGTCGCGATAATGGGTTATCCGATCCCGACTCATCGGTTCGTTTCACGAGCCGTGCCACCTACCAAATCGAAGCACTCGACGAGTACTACGAGTGTGCGGTGATGAATTTATCGAACAGCAGCCGGTTGCCTGCGAAACGAGGAAGAAAGCGGTGGATGAATAGTGACCCATGTGAACAGTAACTCCGATTGCACCAGCGCGGTCGTATGGCCGATGGGAGTCCGAATATGGTCTCGGAATTTCTGTACGACTCTCCGTTTAGAATTTGTCTGTTTAAAGTTTGCAGCTTTATTTTCGGATGTTTCTAATAGTTCCGTAGTTTAGCGAATTAGTATGAGATGAATTGGAAATGTTTTATTATGTTAAAACGATAAATGTGGTAGAATCCGGGGTGAATCGGATGAGGTATGATCGATCCGGTAGAATTAGCGAGATTCCGGTTAAACGGGATTCTTGCGCGATTGAGTGTATTTGATCGTAATCATGGGAATAGTATTATAATGATATTGTGAGGGTATTTGGGTAATTTTGAATTGGTTTGGAGGGTTTGAGACCCTTCCGTAGCGTTTGCGGAATCTTTTCCGTAAGTTTTACCGCAAACGCGCAAAATGAGAATTTGATGCATCTAGTCAGTTTAGAATAGTATAGAAAGACATATTAGAGTAATGAAACTTAAACCGTAGAGTCGGTAAGGATTTGAGGATTTCGAGAAAATTCGTAGTTTATAGTTGTTGAGTTGAAAGTTCCGCAAATAGCGGTTCTGACAGTTGTTGTGATTTGTCTTAGCAGATCGGACCCGGATCGCGGGCACTTGCGTAACCAGGTAAGTAACTCATGCCTCGAGTACTTAGGAAATTTATCATTGTCCGAAGATAGTAATAAAATAAAGTTGTAAATAGCTATAAGCATGAAACCTATGTTTACACACATATATAAAGATAACGTAGTAGAAATAAATAGGTGTATGAACATATAGAAGTAAAGAGGTGCTTATGTAAGTAAAGACCAGTGTTTATATATATATAGACAGAGCATACGAATAAGGTAATGGTTATAAATATAATTTAGCGAAACTTGGGTTTGGGGGATGTAGAAACTACACCCTAGGGAATGAGACTAAAGCTTAAAGAATAATAGTTGTAAGGAAGTAACTGTATATGTTCAGTTGATAAAGATGTTATATCATATGTTCCTTGATAGAGATCCTGAATGATTGTGTTTGATCGATAAAGGAAAAGCTATGAGAAATATTAAAGGTATGATATTTGAATTTGGTAATAAGAGGTGTATACATATGTTTGTACGTGAGGGTTCGAGTCGTGTTTTGGAATGCTTGTTATGAATGTGCTTATGTATGAAAAGTGGTGTGACAAACTTGGTGTGCCATGATACGTACGTATTTCTTGATTGTATGCCTTGTAATGTATTCGTTGTTAAGTTTGCGTCATGATTAGTTGTATGATGATTGTGTGTGTGACTGTGTGTATGTACGTGTTTGATGGAGCTCGTTGATTATATGGATAACGAATGCTTAGGTGAAATTAAGTAATGAATTTGGAAACTAATGTGTGTTAGATGTTATAAAGTGCGTTTGTTAAGCTGTATTGGTATGCATGTATGTGTATAAGAACTTTAGAATCATTTTTTTTGGCATGGATATAAGAGAGGTGTGATAAGGTATGTGTAAATGTATATGAATCTCGATTGTTAAGTCATTGTAGTAATGTTGTAATTAAAGGAAGTTAAGAAAGGATTGATTTGGTATTGAGAAAAGTTTATTTAACATAGCAATTTGATGATATTTCAAAGTTAGGCTATTGTGATAAAAGTATAGATATATACGATTTACTTTGTATACTTTAGGCGTTAGCTATTAGATTAGCACATATGATAGCATGAAAATGTGGAACTTTGACAAGTGTTAAGAATAAGGAATAATAACAAATTAATAAAATCGAATTTAAAGTAACTTAGTAAATTTGATAAACGGCTGATATGTTTGACTTGTTTGTTGTGTTACTAGCAGAGTTACGTACTGAGTTTTAAAACTCACACCAAACCAGTTTGCCAGTTTTGCAGGATGAATTGTAGATTGGTCCATCTTATCGGCTTTGGAAGTCATTCTCGTGACGTGGATTACTCAAGCGGCAGTCACCCTCGCATGTGTCTTGGGAAATTTTTTAGAAGATTAGGATATTTGATTTATTGTTTTATTTTATCGTACTGAGTACGTGGTTTGTATTCATAATTTAAATTTTTGATTGCGTGTGATGTTGTGGGCACAGAGCCCTTGAGTGTTGATAGATGATGTTTTTGATTAGTTTTATTTGGACCTGAGGTCCTTTTATTGTTTTGATGTTTTCTTGGATTGCCTTTGATGCTGGACTGCGATCCAGGTTATCCAGTTTTTAGGATACATCATGCCGAATTTTTCAGTTGTTTCAGAGGCTTATGGAGATGGGTCAATCCTGTCTCTTGCCGGTAGCATCCTGCCTCTGGCGGGGTGTTACATGGTATCTCTCGATGAAGGTCTTCAGGGGTTCGTCATCTCTCTGCTTCATGAGTCTTAGTTCTCCAATCGTCTTTTTAGGGGTGCAGGCTCCTTTAAAGTGCCGGATGAATGACTTCTTGAGCTATGTGAAGCTCTCGATGCTCCTCGGTTCTAGGCTTCGGTACCATAAGAGGGCGATTCCACCCAAAGTTAGGGGAAACACCTTACAAACGGCGTCTCCCACTACCCCCTGGACTTCCATTAGTAGGGTAAAGCTCTCGATGTGGGATTTTGGGTCGGAGTAGCCTTTGTAAGGCGTCATTGTTGGCATTCTGAATCGTCTGGGGAATTTTACTGATCTTATTTCTTTTCTGAGAGGGGATTCTTCTTCGTTTTCCCGGGCGTCTCTTGTATCTGTCTCGCGGTTCGGTCCCCATTTGGCCATCTCCTTCTTTACCCAGGATTTTATTTCGTCCTATGTGCTGTTCTTTTGTCTCTTGTGGCTTTCCTCACGCCGGTTTTCTCGGGTGTGGCGTTCTTCGCGCCTTGAGACCTTTCGTATAGTCTCGTCACGTTCCTCGTCCCTTTCTTGTGTGTTGCGGAGGCTGTCATAGGAGGGATTTGGGGAGGATTCCCTTCTTTCTTCTTCCCATATGTTTTCTGTCTGTGATTCCCTTCCTACCACTATGGATTTTACTCCATAGGTGAATGGTGAATCCGGTAACGCAGCGGAAGCGGTGAAAATCGTATTTTCAGATTTCAAAAACTTTTTCTCGGATAAATTAAATAAACATATTTATTTAACATTCCAATAATCAAATTATGAAAATAAAATTCAAATGAATCAAATTCAAGTGAATTTACCAAATTGCCCCTACATGGTAATTTGTCCATTTTAGTCCGAAATTGATCTAATCAATTTTGAATGATTCTAAATCATTTCTAAGATGAACTTAGCATGCTTGAATCATCAAAACACCAAAAGAACCAAAATCTCCAAATATAATATCTTGGCCAAGAGCCTCCAAAGGGGGGGGGGGATTTGTATTTTGTCATTTCATGCATCAAAACACATCAAGATGCAATCCAATCAACATGAAACTTTATATGCAACATATACACATCGAAATGTATAACATAAATGAAAATCCCCAAATTTGGAATTAGTTATAAACCCTAATTTCTCAATTTCAACAAATTGGACAAATTAGACTAAATATACCAAGTCAATTACTTCAATCATCTTTCTTACATCCAATCCAAGTCTCAACACAATGAAATAACTCAAGATCAAATCTAGGTCATCTTAGAGTGGATCAACAACTCTAGATTAGCAACATGGTTTCATAAACCTAAAAAGAATACTTACAACTACAATAGTCACAAGCTTTATTCATTAAACATGCTCAACACTTTCAACAAAGTTTTCCATCATCAAAACACAAGAAATAAAGAAAAGAATAACTTAAAAACATCATATGTTAAAGCATGGATCACAAGAAACAATTTCATATCTAATAGTAAGTTTGAAAAACTTACTAAATCCAAGCTTTCCTTAAGCTTTTTCCTTTTCTTCTTCACTTTTCTTTGGTTTTTTTTCTTCAATGGAGTTTTTAGAAAAGTGTATATGGTTATCAAATGCAAATGAAATGAAAACAATTTATACTTGCACAAATAATGCCTTGGCCGAATTTGATACAAGCATTTACAACAATTTGAATTTCAATTTCATTTCATAAACATTTGGTAAAATAAATTAAATATCTAAACTTACTTTAAAGATATTTATTTTCTTTAATAAAGACTACTTTAATCATTACAAAACAAATATCTAAAGTTAAGATATTTATATTTTAATTATATTAATCATTTAACAATTAAATAATTAATTAATTAATTAAATACAAATATCTCAATATATGTATTATATTTACATTAAATATTAATACATATATTCATTTATGATATAAGTCAAAAATCTCAATTTGACATTTAATTAATGTGTATTTAAAATAATCATGTATTAAATGTAAATACACAATAATCTAGTAAATGACTATCGGGTCCCTACACATGTATTTTACGTTTAACCTTTAAACGACTTTATAAACAATCAATATTGTTTATTAATGTTGCTGTAGTGCTCTACGAGTTTATTTCATTATTGAGACTCTCTAGATTCAGGCATATCCGTCACGAAATCCAATTTCGTGTCCATAATTTATCCACCCATAAATTATGACGATCACGGATAAACTGGCTGAATCATATAGGTCGAGGTCATGGCAAATGTTTAATTCCTCCGTCACAGGTATCTGGATTTATCCCAGAGATATAGATATAAACGTCAAATCTCTATGGGGATTATCCAGTCGACTATTCTATCAGCAATCTCACAAGAATGTTTAGAACTAGTTTCTAAACTTTACCACGGGCCCATGGTTTTATCTGATTGCTAATTGTATGGACTACCTATGCTCTGTTACACAGAACTGACGGATCCTATCTTGACGAACATAGGACACAATGAGGATCTTTCTACACCCAACGAACAGGCGGAGGTCTGATCTAAATAGATCGGTGACGTGACTGCCATCTAAGTGCAGAAGATGTCTCATGTGCCCACAATGGCATCTCAAGTCTAAGAATCACAGGTGCTACTCAACCCAGAAGATTCTTATTGACGTTGGTGTACCATCCATTAAGAATCTTCGGTGAGTCGTTCAGTGTTTATCCGCTATAAACACCTACAGGTCTATACCAATCTCCAAGACTTATGGTTCATTGAGAAACCATTGGAATCATATATTCCATAGTATACGACTTGTACCGATCTCAACGGGTTTACTATACTGACCAAGCAGTGTAAACCTTGACCAGGAACTGTCTGAGAATGACAACGTCATGATACTTATCAATGTCCGTTGCGACGCTTTTGTAACTGTATCATGACTAATCATTCTAGGGTCATTACGTCTTTACCATATTATAAGATTCATTATATTAAAGAAACTGCATATATTATTCATAATAATAATATTTTACATAAGTATTTACAAGAAAAACAACCGGGAATTGGCGCTGTGAGCATCAACCCCAATAAAAACTCTCACTTACTCTAGTGCCAATAACAATTGTATCTAATACCCATCGACTCCACTTGTTTATCAAACAACTTCGGAGGTATGGCCTTCGTCAGCGGGTCTGCTACATTGTCTTCACTCGGTACCTTGCACACGACAATATCCCCTCGTGACACAATCTCTCGAATGATGTGGTACTGGCGTTCCACATGCTTCGACTTCTGATGCGCCCTTGATTCCTTTACTTGCGCAATGGCTCCAGTATTATCACAGTATAACGGAATCGCATTCTCAATACTTGGGACAACTCCCAACTCTGTGACAAAATTCTTGATCCACACAGCCTCTTTTACGGCTTCGGAAGCTGCAATATATTCCGCCTCAGTGGTGGAATCAGCTGTAGATTCCTGCTTGGAACTTTTCCAACAAACTGCACCTCCGTTAAGGGTAAAGACAAATCCAGATGTAGACTTTCTATCATCGGGATCCGATTGGAAATCGGAGTCTGTATACCCATTAACTTACAGTTCGTTTCCTCCATAAATTATTAACTTATCCTTAGTACCTTGAAGATACTTGAGGATATGTTTAATGGCCATCCAATGGTCATTTCCTGGGTTGGACTGATATCTGCTAGTTACGCTAACAGCGAAACTGATATCAGGCCTTGTACATAATATGGCATACATTATGCTGCCCAAACACGAAGCATAAGGTTGGCTAGACATTATAACCTTCTCATCTTCTGTTTGTGGACTCATCTTCTTTGAAAAATGAATCCCATGTCTGAACGGTATGTTTGCTGTCTTACAATTACCAAAATTATACCGTTCTAAGATCTTATCTATGTACGTTGATTGGGATAACCCAATCAGCTTCTTTTGTCTATCTCTATAGAGTTTTATCCCTAAAACATAGGAAGCTTCTCCCAAGTCCTTCATGGAGAAATTCTTACAGAGGTACGTTTTAACGCCTTGCAACATACCTAAATCATTCCCAATGATTAGGATGTCATCAACATATACGACTAAAAATATGACCATGCTCCCACTGGCCTTCTGATACACACAGGATTCTTCTGAATTCTTGAGAAAACCAGACGATCTGATAATCTCATCGAATCGAAGATTCCAACTTCGTGAAGCTTGTTTGAGTCCATAAATGGACTTCTTAAGCTTACATACTATGCCCGAGTTTTCGCTGGACGTAAAACCTTCCGGCTGTTCCATATAGATTTCTTCATCAAGAAATCCATTTAGAAAAGCCGTTTTGACATCCATTTGCCAAATCTCGTAGTCATGATACGCAGCTATAGAAAGTAAAATCCGAATAGACTTAAGCATTGCAACCGGTGAAAAAGTCTCATCGTAGTCGACGCTAGGTCGCTGCGTGTAACCTTTTGCAACAAGTCGGGCCTTGTAAGTTTCAACATTACCGTCAGGCCCTCGCTTCCTCTTGTAAACCCATTTACAGCCGATAGGAACAATTCCCTCTGGAAGCGGAACCGAGTCCCAAACTTGATTCTCATCCATTGAGTCTATCTCGGATTTCATGGCACTCTGCCATTTCACGGAGTCGATGTCCAACATCGATTCTCTATAGGTGAAAGGATCTATTTCTTCTATTAAGAGAACATCCAGACTCTTTTCTTGTATCAAATACAAGCGTTCAGGAGGTCTGGATACCCTTTGCGACCTACGAGTGTATGTGTTGAAGGTCCTTCATCTACTTGAACTTCAGGTTCCTCCATTGGTTCGTTGTTTTCAGGTTGTACTTCATCAAGCGCAACCTGTCTATGATCACCACCTTCTGACAAAAATTCTACTTTTAGAAATTTTGCGAAGCGAGCTACGAATACATTTCGATGCTCGATATCATAGAACAGATATCCCCTCGTATTCGGAGGATATTCAACAAACCTAAACTTTTGCCCTCGAGGTGAAAGCTTACTTTGTTGAGTCACCCTGACATAGGCTGGACAACCCCAAACCTTAATATAATTAAGATTTGGTCTCCTACCGAACCATATCTCATATGGTGTCGTAGGAACAGCCTTTGAAGGAATCTTATTCAAAAGATGTGCGGCGGTTAAGAGAGAGTAGCCCCATAAATAATAGGGCAAATCTGTGAAACTCAACATTGATCGGACCATATCCAATAAAGTCCGATTTCTCCTCTCAGATACTCCATTATGTTGTGGGGTACCTGGAGGAGTGTATTGAGCGAGAATCCCATTCTCTTTCATATAATCCATGAACTCACCACTCATATATTCGCCACCTCGATTCGCCCCACCCTCGATCAGATCGAAGGCATTTAATATATTTCCCAGTTTATTTTTCTACTTCATTTCGGAATTCTTTGAACTTTTCAAAGGTTTCCGATTTATGTCGCATCAAATAGACATAACCGTACCGTGATAAATCATCGATAAAGGTAACGAAGTATGAATAACCACTGTGAGCAGTTTGACTTAGTGGACCACATACATCATAATGTACGAGTTCCAGTAAGTTAGTGGCTCGGTGTCCAACACCAGAAAATGGAGCTTTGGTCATTTTACCTTGAATACAGGATTCACAGGTTGGAAAGGATTCAATGGTGAGATCTGGTATCAAACCATTCCTAACCATTTGATTAAGGCGTTTAGCCCCAATGTGACCTAGCCGCATATGCCATAGTTCAGTATTATTAACTTCAGGTAATCTACGTTTATTAATTCCAGAACTTAATATATCTTTTGATGTTTGCAGTGTATAATGACCATGCTTATTTGGACAACAAAGGATCTTAATATTTTTTTTATCATATAAATACAAAGAACTATTCTTAATATTAAACAAAAAAAGCCTTCTGTATCTAATATAAAAAGGGATATAATATTAGCCACACATCCTGGCACAAAAAAGCATTCATTTAACAAAAGGTCCCATTCAGCAATGAGATCTCGCATACTCCCACTGCAGACTGCATCCAGTCTCACTGCACACTGCATCCAGTGAGTCTCCACTCCCGAATCGCAACTGCATCTCTCCAGGCTTCAGCCTCCTACTTTCCTTCAGCACCTGCAACGTATTGCAAATGTGAATGGGACAAGCAGAATCTAAAATCCAGTTGGATGTAACGGCTTCACAAGCCAAGATATATCAATAACTGGAAAAATAAAAGTACCTGATGTCGATGCTCTCTCCCTCATTCTGGGCAATGTAATCTGGACAGTTCCTCTTCCAGTGCCCGACTTTGCCGCAGTGGTGGCATTTGTCTTCAGAAGCCCTCTTGGGCTTGCTTGGCTATCTTTGCCTGCTGTTGAGGACCAACTGCCTTCTTCTTCTTCTTCCTTTTCTTGTTCTTTCCCTTGGACATTCCTTGGGAAGAAGCTGAAAGAGAAGTAGATCTCGGAGGGCGAGTCGGTAATCCCTCCCTCTAAGGTCTCCTCTGCCGTGAGCAACATCCTATGCAGCTCATGGTAGGTACAGACAGTCCCGTGCATGTTGAAGTACATCACAAACTGTCGGAACGAAGCTGGTAGTGAACCAAGAATGACACTCCTCCCGAGAATGTCATTCAAGATGAGATTATGTTGCTTCAATTGATCGATCAAATCGATCATTTGAAGAACATGTGGGCTAACACTTTGCCCCTCATCCAGACGCGCATGGAACAGTTCCATGGCGACTTTGTGAACAATCACTTGTTCTTGGTTCTCGAACGATTGTCTCAATCGCGTCATCATACTATAGGAATCAACCATACCATAGTACTGTTGCTTGAGTTTCGGAGAGAGAGAACTCAGGATGTATGATTTAACCCTTAAATCATCATCCTTCCAAGTTTCAAAAACTCGGCGTTCCTCTTCCGAAGCATCCGCACCCACTGCAAGGGGCAACGGACCCTCAAGTACATATCCCAACTTTTCGGAGTCGAGGACAATCCTCAAGTCCATTTCCCAGTCTGTAAAGTTCTCAGCGCCTTTCAGTTTGTTCGCATCAAGCATACGCACAAACTGGTTTGTGGATTGACCCGCCATCTCAAATCTATCATATAGATCACGAAAAACGGTTAGCAGAAATTAAACAGTTTCATATAATATCAAAAGCATAAACTAGATCATGGATTTTTAATCTAATATGCCTCTCCCACTAAATCATGCATTACTGTAATCCCAAAACAGAATACAAATATTCAATAATTAAATTAAATACTAATAGTGAAAAGTGGACCCCGTGAATATATTTCAGCTCACAGCAGAGGCACGGTCTCGCCTACGTATATTCATCAGGTAGACAACTCATTTGTCAATCACTCAACAGTGACTCCTAAGTTTCCAGTCCTAGTCGTTTCTCGTTGTCGCTGCGAAGGCAGGCCCACAAGGAGACGTACCAAGGTTAAACTCGTCAATGACAAACTCAAGTTACTTACGTAATCATGATAGCTAGGGCACGTTCAGAATTCCGCTTTCGCTTGAATTTATCTAGTATCTAATATACATCCGGTATGAATAAATCTCTATCGGCTACACCCTCACAGCAGAGGCACGGTCTCGGATGTAGTCACGGAGAAATATTCATAAACCGTATTGACAAGACGGACTATACAACATGCATCAAATACATAGTTACATTAAAACCTTATTAATTAGGGATTTTTCCGTTAAGTGTCATACACCCTAAATCTAACCGATTCAGTTTCTAATAAGCATGCATAAAGTCAAGAATAGATGATTAAAATAAAGCTAATCATTTTAAACGGCCTAGAATCAGACTCGCTCTGATACCATTTTTGAAGGGGTTTTATTACGGGGTGAATCCGGTAACGCATCGGAAGCGGTGAAAATCGTATTTTCAGATTTCAAAAACTTTTTCTCGTATAATTAAATAAACATATTTATTTAACATTCCAATAATCAAATTATGAAAACAAAATTCAAATGAATCAATTCAAGTGAATTTACCAAATTGCCCCTACATGGTATTTGTCCATTTTAGTCCGAAATTGATCTAATCAATTTTGAATGATTCTAAATCATTTCTAAGATGAACTTAGCATGCTTGAATCATCGAAACACCAAAATAACCAAAATCCCCAAATATAATATCTTGGCCGAGAGCCTCCAAAGGGGGGGGGGATTTGCATTTTGTCATTTCATGCATCAAAACACATCAAGATTCAATCCAATCAACATGAAACTTTATATGCATCATATACACATCCAAATGCATAACATAAATGAAAAGCCTCAAATTTGGAATTAGTTATAAACCATAATTTCTCAATTTCAACAAATTGGACAAATTAGACTAAATATACCAAATCAATTACTTCAATCATCTTTCTTACATCCAATCCAAGTCTCAACACAATGAAATAACTCAAGATCAAATCTAGGTCATCTTAGAGTGGATCAACAACTCTAGATTAGCAACATGGTCTCATAAACATAAAAAGAATACTTACAACTACAATAGTCACAAGCTTTCTTCATTAAACATGCTCAACACTTTCAACAAAGTTTTCCATCATCAAAACACAAGAAATAAAGAAAAGAATAACTTAAAAACATCATATGTTAAAGCATGGATCACAAGAAATAATTTCATATCTAATAGTAAGTTTGAAAAACTTACTAAATCCAAACTTTCCTTAAGCTTTTTCCTTTTCTTCTTCACTTTTTCTTTGGTTTTTTTTCTTCAATGGAGTTTTTAGAAAAGTGTATATGGTTATCAAATGCAAATGAAATGAAAACAATTTATACTTGCACAAATAATGCCTTGGCCGAATTTGATACAAGCATTTACAACAATTTGAATTTCAATTTCATTTCATAAACATTTGGTAAAGTAAATTAAATATCTAAACTTACTTTAAAGCTATTTATTTACTTTAATAAAGACTACTTTAATCATTACAAGACAAATATCTAAAGTTAAGATATTTATATTTTAATTATATTAATCATTTAACAATTAAATAATTAATTAATTAATTAAATATAAATATCTCAAATATATGTATTATATTTACATTAAATATTAAATACATATATTCATTTATTATATAAGTCAAAAATCTCAATTTGACATTTAATTAATGTGTATTTAAAATAATCATGTAAAATGTAAATACACAATAATCTAGTAAATGACTATCGGGTCCCTACACATGTATTTTGCGTTTAACATTTAAGCGACTTTATAAACAATCAATATTGTTTATTAATATTGCTGTAGTGCTCTACGAGTTTATTTCATTATTGAGACTCTCTAGATTCAGGCATATCTGTCACGAAGTCCAATTTCGTGTCCATAATTTATCCACCCATAAATTATGACGATCACGGATAAACTGGCTGAATCATACAGGTCGAGGTCATGGCAAATATTTAATTCCTCCGTCACAGGTATCCGGATTTATCCCAGAGATATAGATGTAAACGTCAAATCTCTATGGGGATTATCTAGTCGACTATTCTATCAGCAATCTCACAAGAATGTTTAGAACTAGTTTCTAAACTTTACCACGGGCCCATGGTTTTATCTGATTGCTAATTGTATGGACTACCTATACTCTGTTACACAGAACTGACGGATCCTATCTTGACACACATAGGACACACTGGGGATCTTTCTACACCCAACGAACAGGCGGAGGTCTGATCTAAATAGATCGGTGACGTGACTGCCATCTAAGTGTAGAAGATGTCTCATGTGCCCACAATGGCATCTCAAGTCTAAGAATCACAGGTGCTACTCAACCCAAGAAGATTCTTATTGACGTTGGTGTACCATTCATTAAGAATCTTCGGTGAGTGGTTCAGTGTTTATCCGCTATAAACACCTACAGGTCTATACCAATCTCCAAGACTTATGGTTCATTGAGAAACCATTGGAATCATATATTCCAGTATACGACTTGTACCGGTCTCAATGGGTTTACTATACTGACCAAGCAGTGTAAACCTTGACCAGGAACTGTCTGAGAATGACAACGTCATGATACTTATCAATGTCCGTTGCGACACTTTTGCAACTGTATCATGACTAATCATTCTAGGGTCATTGCGTCTTTACCATATTATAAGATTCATTATATTAAAGAAACTGCATATATTATTCATAATAATAATGTTTTACAGAAGTATTTACAAGGAAATACAACCGGGAATTGGCGCTGTGAGCACCAACCCCAACAGTAGGGGCCCCTTCCTCTGGGCTCATCGTCTTCGCTGGTTTCTACAACCTTCTTTCCTTATGCTATCTCGTCCATTTTTCGACTCGTTTCAGCTTTAATCCTCTCGTTGCTTACTTCTTCCATTCTTTCTAGTCGGTCCATCATGGTTCTCATGCTTTCTTATATTTTCTTCATCCAGTCGGCGGTTGAACTCTCCGGTGATTGGTGATTTCCGCCTTCTACCATTGTCTTATCTCGTGAATTGCTTTTCGTCTATAGATTCCCCACAGACGGCGCCAACTGTTGATGGTGGATTTTGGGCTCAGGGTACTATGGGAATATTACTTCCGAGGTAATCCTCCCTCAACAGTGAATTTGTTTGGTTATGGGGGAAAGCAAAAGCAAAATTAGCAGAAGGTAGATAATGCGCCAATCAAACAAGGAGATTTAACGTGGTTCGGTGGATTTTGATCCGACCTACGTACACGGACACAAACAGAACGATATTCTTATTACTGAAACTTTGTATCTCTTGTGCTTTACAAGTCTATTCACAATGAGATTGATATTGATTCTGATGCCCCTTATGCATATTCTACCCTCTTATTTATAATAGTGAAGAAATCAGATTCCTCTTAGCACAAGGATTCCTGATCTGAAACCATCTCATTTTCCCACAAGGACTCTTAATCAAATCTATCTCTACTTTTTACCAGTTTTCTTCTGGAAGTAGGATATTCAATTATTTTATCTTGTAAGGATAGAATGCTTCATCTTCCCGTATGTGTTATGCCCGGCTTCCATGTGGTCGGTTATGATGGCCTTTTGTCTTGAGAATGCTGCTGCCGATTTGATAATTGCCCGACTTATCTGAACTCAAGTGGTCACTCGCTATCACTTAGTGCTCGGTATTGTACTGCTGCTTGATATTACGCACTCATGTGGTCGGGTCGGTATTTAATTATTTTTGATGAAGAAAGGAATTACCCTTTTACCCTAGTGATTCTTCTTGAATATTATAGGACCTAAAAACACCATCAACACGTGTTATAAAATATCAGAGAAAAAAATTCATTGTAAAGTTGCAAGTTTTATTAATTAAATGAATAATAAATTTATAGAAGTTGTTTTCAATTTATAGATAATAATTATGGTAAAAGAGTAGAGTGGGCAACATGTTTACAACACTCTGCTTGGGGGCTACCACTTTAATTTCACAATATATATGTCACCTATTGATGTTTACCACATTAAATCATTGTCAATAAAACTCAATGGGACAATATCTGATTGAAGGAAAAAGAGTATAACGTACTTATACTTAACTATGGTACTTTACTTCGATGAATATGATCCCCCAATGAAATGCTCTACTCAAAGGAGATTATCAATTTAATAATCTGCTAAGTCGACGTATGTCAATACTATGTACAAACTTCTCAAAAGTTAACATTGGTACAACTTTGCTAAATAAATTAGCAAAGTTATTAATTGAGCATATTTGCTTGACATCAATGTGCTTGCTCTATTGGAACCCATGTGTGTAGAAGAACTTTAGTAATATATGCTTGATTTTTAACAGGGATGGCAATTTGGGTTATGAATTATTTATTCGTTCGATTTGATTCACTTCAAAGCGGACATGGATATGAATAAATACATTCATTTAATAAAACTCGATTCATTTATTAAACGAATCAAATATGAATTTAAGTTCATAATTCGTTATTCATTTATGATTCCTTTTGTCACCCTTAATTTTTAATGAGGAAAAGATTTAGACCATCTTGAAACTTGAAAAATAATAATGATGACTTTCTTCCTCTATTTCTAATGTAACATCCCAGATTTTCGGGGACGGTTCTAGAGAATTCCCGGACTGACGTTATAGTCTCGGGAATATAATGATAATGAAAAATAAGAGTTCAAGTGGTGTTATATGAGTTGGAATAATAGATTATGAATTTTAGTCGCGTTGGAGAACGTGTGGGATCAAAAGTCAGTTACCCGATTTTTATTACACGAGAAAAGTTTACTGTTTTGACCACAGAATTAGCAAATGAACTCTGATCGAGTTGATTCTTGAACCAACAGACTCGTATTTTTGAGACGGACAACTTTCGTGTAGAGAACTTTTTGAGAATCGCGCCAGAAGGGCTTCAAATCTATAGATTACTGAAAATACCCTTATTAGTATGGGTATATTGGTAATTTCCGGAATAGATATTTTGTTATTATATATTATTATTATTATATTCAGCAGCAGTTACAAAAAAAAAAAAAAAGGAAATACAGAACGCAAAAGCACAGGGAGAGAGAAAGAGAGGGGAGTTGCACCGGCGGCCACCGGGCGGCTTCACGCCAGCGGACCCCCGGCGCCTGGTGCGTCCGGCCACGGCGCACACGCCAGTGGCCGGCGCCGGCACCAGCAGTGTCCAGATCGGTGACAGGAAGAAGAAATTGGGCGTGGCATGGGTTTCGATTTTTCGCCTCGTCGCTTCGTTTCACGAGCCGTGCCACCTACCAAATCGAAGCTCTCGGAGAGTACTACAAGTATACTGAGTCGGTTTCACCGAACAGCAGGCGGTTGCACGGGAAACAATGAGAGGAGATTCGGATGAATAGTAACCCAACATGAACAGTAACTCCGATCGAAATTCCGATCGCACCAGCGCGTTCGTATGGCCCAGGGGAGTCCGATTATGGCCTCGGAATTTCGGTACGACTCTCCGTTTAGAATTTGATATTTCAAAGTGAATCGATTTTTATTTGGATATTTCCAGTAGTTCCGTAGTTTAGCGAATTGCTTTGATACGAATTGGATATGTTTTAATATGATAAAACGATAAATGTGGTAGAATCCGAGGGGTAGCGGATTAGATTTGATCGATCCGGTAGAATTAGCGAGTTTCCGGTAAAACGGAGTTTCTCGCGCGACCGAGCGTTGTTGACCGTAATCATGAAAATAGTATTGATATGATATTATGAGGGTAATTGAGCAATTCCGGGGTAGTTCGGAGGGTTCGAGACCCTTCCGTAGCGTTTGTGGAAATTTTTCTGCAAGATTTGCCGCAAACGCGTAAAACGAGATTATAGGCTATTCGGCTAGTTGATATAGTATGGAAAGATATGTATTAGAGTAATGAAGTTTGAATGGTAGAATCAGAGAGGATTCGTAGATGAGTTGAAAGTTCCGCAAACAGCGGTTCTGACATGTGTTGTTATTTGTTTTGACAGATCGGATAGGGATTTTGAGTGTCTGCCAAGCCAAGTAAGTAATCCAAGCGGTGAATGATTGAAATGCTTGCTTGTGTGTATAGTATTAGTATACTTGGGTTTGGGGGTTATAGAAAACTACACCCTATGGATTGGGATTAATGTTATAAATGAATTAAATGTAGATATATTCGTCATAAAATATGTTATGGGGAAAATGCGAGAATGCTAGAAAGACTAATAGGTATGTATATGTGTAGGCATGAAATATGGAGATTGAGGGTAATAACACATAATGAGCATATTGCAGAAGTTAGCTAAGTAAACTCGATTATTGAATACGAATGCAAGTTTAGGTAACAGTATGACCATATGGTTTTATATACAAGTTTATGTGGCTGATTTTAATCTGTTGGATGTTTAATAGAAAGAATATTTTAATAAACCGATTTGATAATATTTCAATGATATCAAAGAAAGATAGTTATAATGAAAGTCGGAACTAGATTAGAAACAAGTATGTAGAAAAGTGGAAAAATATCAGAGTAACACAGTGGGAACGTAATAGGACTTGACACAGTAGAAGGAACTATGAAAACCCGATGACTAGATTATGGGTATTAGAAAGTATAAACAAGAAACATGGTTAAGTTTATGTATAGTTAGTGAGAGAGGATAAGTAATTTATAGCATGTCTACTAATACAGATTAATAATTCATAACTTGTTTGTGTTTGATGCTCAAGATATGAGCATGATTACTTACTGAGTCATTATGACTCACATTAAAACAGTTTGTTAGTTTTGCAGGTATGTAGCTGACATACTTGGTTAGCATGTTTTCTGTGAAGACAGTGGATCGCCCCATTTGCAGTCAAGAGCATTTCGAGTCCTGGGTCAAGTTGGGTCGTCACGACTCCTTGTTGTGTATTTACAATTGCAATTGTATTTCATTTGTATTAGTCATGTAATAGCATAGTTTATTTTGAGTTCTGGCCGGAGGCCAAGTATTTGCATTTGTTCTTTGAGTTCAGGCCTGAGGCCTTTATATGGTGTTTTCGGCCTGAGGCCGAGATTTTTGTGTTTTTTTGTTGTTTTGGATGCTGGCCCAGGCCAGGTTGCATGATGTTACGAATACATCATGCCGAAATTTCGTTAGGATCAGAGGCTTATGGAGGTGGGTTTAGCCTGTCTCCTGCCGGTAGTATCCTGGCCTAGGCGGGATGTTACATCTAAGGTATCAGTTTGAGTCATCTGAGAGCTTCGATTTGGTAGGTGGCACGGCTCATGAGTTTGGGTCATCCGATCCCGGCTCGTCGCTTGGAACCACGACCTGTGCCACCCATCAAATTGAAGCCCTCGACGAGTGATAAGTGTGGTTTATACCCACTTATTTTAGCATCTTTAGCCTATTATTTTGTTATGGTTTGAACCATTTAATGTATTTTATATTTTATTTTATGTATTATTTGTAGGAAGCATTATAACATCAAGAATAGAGCAAATACATGTATTTCGGGACCTATCGGGAGTATCAGACTCAAGAAGCAGCAAAAACCTGCATCAACTGCACACTGAAATTAAAAAGGCTATAACTTTTGATTTAGAAAGAGTTACGAGACTCATAATATATCGATTTGCATCTACTCGACGAGATCTAGTCATTTACATACATTTTCTCGAGAGTTGGGTGCTGCAGCGCCCACGGTTGGGCGCCGCAACGTCCCCCGCGGACCAGAAACATGATTTCAGGGTTTTTTTAGATGTTTAATGACTCTTAGCCTCTATTATAAATAGAACAGTTCATCCAATACTCAAGAGGAGGCTAATACACGGCACAAAACACCAAAATACATATTTTAGAGAGATCCAAGAGGAGGATTGAAGAGCAACGAGAGGAGATTAAGGCGTTGACATCCGAAGATGAAGAGATTCTATTCGGGTTTTATCTTCTTATTTCTTTTTTA
This sequence comes from Zanthoxylum bungeanum, assembly GCA_019454045.1. Lineage (NCBI taxonomy): Eukaryota > Viridiplantae > Streptophyta > Magnoliopsida > Sapindales > Rutaceae > Zanthoxylum > Zanthoxylum bungeanum. The sequence goes on along the minus strand of SKCR01014294.1, from coordinate 44,482 downwards.
GAACTCTAATGATTTTCATTAGATTCATGACTTGTTTATTATTGTTTTTATCTTTTGTCATGAATTAACTCCTTAATTCTGGAGAATGATGTAATTAATGCTTGAACTGTGTAATTGTTTATCAATTTTGTTATGAAGTTTTGTTGATTTATTTATATTCTTTTGAATTTAATGCTTCTTGATTGTTGGCCACAATCTATGATGATATAAGTTTAGAATTTATCACTCGAGAGAGGGGATTTTGAATAGATCTAGAGAATATGACCTCGGATTTTATAGAGTTCGAGAGAATCTGTAGTCCTTTGAAGTTGTTAACATAGAATCACAAAGCGTAATGAGTTATTAACTATTGGATTTTTATAGAGATATCAAAGTCTATAGTTAATGATATTTTCACTCGGCACTCGAGATGGAGAGTGGATATTTTAGGAATCTTGACTTATAAACAGTATAACTGAACATGATTAATTGACATGACAATTGCATAGGTGACAGTTAGGTGAAATCATGATCCAGAATTTCTATCGTATTAGTTCCTCCTATCCAATTATTTTATATTTATTTATTAAATCTTTATTATTTTTTTTCTAAATAAAGTTAGGATTATCAGTTGTAGTACTTAGTGTGAGTTAACAAAATCCCTATGGGTTCGACACTCTTTCACTGATTTATACTAAAACTTGACACCGTACACTTGTGGTACGATATAAAAATATCACAACAAGTTTTTGACGCCGTTGTCGGGGATTGGTTGTTCAATTCACATTAATACTACTACCAAGTAATCTTAGCTTTAAATTAGAATTTTATTTTTTATTTTTTACTTTATTTATTTTTTATTTTTATCTTATTTCCTTTATTTCTTTTATTTTTATCTTAAGTTTTATTTTTGTTTTTATTTTTTATTTTTTATTTTATTTTATTTTATTTTATTTTATTTTTTGTTTTATATTTTTGTACGAAGTGAGTTTGAAAAGAAGTAATGGCAGATCCAGTTAGTGCACTGATAGCTCAAGTATCATCCCTCACGAATTTTGACAAATCAAATGGGCCAACCGTCTATTGAAACTGCTTCTGCTAATGGAATGCTTCTACCCAATATAGGAGCAGGATTTGAACAAGTACAGTATGTGAACAATCAGAACTTCAACAACTATAGAGGCAGTCATATTCCTAATTATTATCATCCAAATTTTTCATATGCTGATATGGAGAACATTTTCCAACCTCCTCATGGTTTCAATTATCCAAGAACTGAGGAGAAACCTTCCTTAGAATACCTCATGAGCACGTTTGTAGCTAACGAGTACTACGAGATGGTGGTGACGGTTTTCCCGACCCATGCTCGGTGGCACCCGAAACGAGGAAAGAAGATTCGGATGAATAGTAACCCAACGTGAACAGTAACTCCGATCGAAATTCCGATTGCACCAGCGCATTCGTATGGCCGATGGGAGTCCGAATATGGCCTCAGAATTTCGGTACGACTCTCCGTTTAGAATTTGTCATTTTAAAATTTACAGTTTTGTATTCGGATGTTTCGAGAAGTTCCGTAGTGTAGCGAATTAGCATAAAATGAATTGGATATATTTTAATAAGTTAAAATGATAAATGTGGTAGAATCCGAGGAGTAACAGTTTAGATTTGATCGATCCGGTAGAATTTGCGAGTTTCCGGTAAAACGGAGTTTCTCTCGCGTTTGAGTTTAGATGGCCGTAATCATGGTTAAGGTATAAATAAAGTATTGCGAGGGTAATTAGGTAATTCTGGATTTGTTAGGAGGGTTCGAGACCCTTCCGTAGCGTTTGCGGAAACTTTTCCGCAAATTTTACCGCAAACGCGTAAAGTGAGAATCTGAGGTATTTAGTTAGTTCAGAATAGTATAGCAAGACATATTAGAGTAATGAAACTTAAACCGTAGAGTCGGTGAGGATTTGAGTATTCCAAGAAAGTCCGTAGTTTATTGTAGATGAGTAGAAAGTTCCGCAAATAGCGATTCTGACAGATGTTGTGATTTATTTTGACAGATCGGACCGGGATATGAAGTGTCCGCCTAGCCAGGTAAGTATCTCATGATGTAAGCCCTTGATAGATTCAGCAATGTCCGAACTAGCAATATAATAAGTTGTTTATAATTACATGCATGAAACATAAATACAATTTGTATAGATATACGTGTATATATATATATATATATATATATATAAAGAAGAGTGTATAAGAAATAAGAATGACCATATGAAAGTAAGAAGCTGCATATCTAGGTATAAATCAGCGTGTTTATATCTATATGGATAGATAAAGTATATGAATGATGTTATAGATATACGTGTGTATATATATATATAAAGAAGAGTGTATAAGAAATAAGAATGACCATATGAAAGTAAGAAGCTGCATATCTAGGTATAAATCAGCGTGTTTATATCTATATGGATAGATAAAGTATATGAATGATGTTATGTTTATGATTATAATTATAATTAAATAAGACTTGGGTATGGGGGTTGTAGAAACTACACCATAGGGAATGAGATTAAAGTTATAAATGAGATAAACTTATACGAACTAGTGTTACGAAGGAAAGTTCATAATTTATGCATTATATAAGAATATTAGCATCATGAGTATAGATACGAGCATATAAAGTGATAAAGAGCATAAATGAACAATATGTACATAGCATGAGAATGTATAAAAGATTATGACATGAGATTCTTGAGCACAAGTTGATAGTTAGAAAATGACAAATCAGTTTAAGAACTAAGACATTGGAACTCGTATACATTTGGTGTTTGATATAGTAGAAGAGCTTCAATTGTATGTGTATGAATATAAATTATGCAATAGATTGATTGTGACCCACCAGTAAGGTAAGTTATAGAAGTAAGCATTCTGTTGATATTTGAGCATATAGTTTTTAAGATCATTATAGATGGAATCATGGCTAAAGTATAGAGGAGCATGAGAAATGCATATATACATGTGCATGTATGTGTGTGTTTAAGTTTCAGCAGCTGAGTAAACGATAACAATGTTTTCAACAATTTCAAATGTTTTAAAGAAAGATTTTAAATGCTTTGAAAAGAATCGTATCTTAAAAAGATGTTTTTTTTTTTACAGTTTGAGTTACAGATTATGGTTTATGGTTTTCGGGACATGAGGTAAAACCTCACCCCAGTATGTAACTTGAGATACAGTTGGAATTGACGGATACAGAGAACATGTGCATATGTAGGGCCAGAATGGCGGCTTAGGATCGTGTACCTGGTCCCTAGTGGTGGCTACACTGTCAGGTTAGTTGTTGTCCAGGGTGTAGAGCTCTACGTTGCAGTTGAGTATTTGTCCTGGACGTAGGGCACCACCAGCCTCAGAGATGCCGCAGTTGAGTTATGGTCCTGGGCATCGAGTACATCCAATTGAGTGATGGTCCTGGGTGCAGAGCAGTTTTCAGTTTTTAGATTTTCAGTACACGGTTTTCAGAAACAGTTTTTCAGATTTCGATTTTCAGTTTTCAGAGATGCCGCAGTTGAGTTGTTGTCTTGGGCATCAAGTATTTTCAGTTTGTAATTTTCAGATCTTCGGTAAAGTTTTCAGATTTTCAAGATTCAGACTTCAGAAATCAGACTTTGAATAAGAGTTTTCATAAACCGATATTTTAAAGATAATTATTAGAAAGATTAAGTTTTAGAAACAGAGTTATCAGAAAGAGCTTTTCCAGAAAGAGAAAGTGAAGTAAAGTTTTCAGCAAAGAATTTTCAGAAAGAAACTTTGAGATAATAGTTTTTAGAAAGAGTTTTCAAAGAGCATCTTCTAAAGGCATAGCATGTTGAGTAAAGTATGAAAGGATTTGCAATTTCTGCATATAAATTATATATCCTAGTAAGTTATTTGAGATGTATATATTTGATATTAATGCATTATGGCATTAGTATTTTCGCATGTAAGTTCTTCAGAAAAGATTTTAAAGTAACAGTTCATTAAAGCATGACATGATTGCATCGAAAGGTATATATGTTAATGATGATTATGAGTTGTATGTTTACTTAAAAGAGCATATCGAAATGATGTTAGTTGATAAGGAAATGGTAACATATACATGTAATCATGATTTGTGGTGGATCAGGTAATTAACAGAAGTAAGATTTTAACAGTCGGATTTGATGATATTTCAAGACAGTAAAAGAAAGAAAACTATTATATATGTGTGAAATCTAGATTAGCTCAAAGTATACAAAAAAGGTAAAGAGAAGAAACAAAGTAGCACAGCAGAAGTGAAATGGATCTTAACCTGTAGTATGTAAAGTAGAACTTGACGTATTTAGCATGAAGGATTAATACAGACGTAATTAATAGAAGTTAAAGTATGTAGATGTGTGGTCAGGAGAAAAGATTAATAGCAAGTAATGCCGGAATAAACGGATATAAGTTATAAAGTTAATTTAGACTTGTTAATGTTTGCATAGTTACTTACTGAGTCATTATGACTCACATCCCAACAGTTTGTAGTTTTGCAGGTCAGCAGTTGTCTTTTAAAACTAGCAGATGTTCGGTGAAGACTTTGAAGATGGTGGATGGCCCCAATCGCAGTCAAAAGAGTCATGGGTCGAGTTATGGGTCCTCACGGCCCCTTTGTATGGTTTTTGTATTTATATCTCATTTGTATAAGTGATGTAATAGCTTAGTTTTTATTTTGAGTTCTGGCCGGAGGCCAAGTGGTTTATATTTTGTTCATTGAGTTCAGGCCTGAGGCCTTGTTGAGTAATGCATTGATGTTGAGTTACCGGCCTGAGGCCGAGATTGTTGTGTTCTTGTTGTATATGGGTGCTGGCTACAGGCCAGGTTGCATGATGTTACGAATACATCATGCCGAAATTTCGTTAGAATCAAAGGCTTATGAAGATGGTTTAGCCTATTTCCTGCCGGTAGCATCCTGGCCTAGGCGGAATGTTACATGAACTATCTGGAAGCCACGCGTTTTCCAATGCAACGAAGCCATTCTGATATATTTTACAACACATAAATTCTTATTTTCGAATAACATCACATTCCAAATTCTAAACTTCAATTCGGAAATCTTCCAGAACCGTTCCAAAAATATTCGGGACATTACATTAATTTATAAAAAATTAAATAAAACGAATTAATAATTATTAAATAATAATTAATATTTTAATAAAATAATAAAGAATAATTTAATATTTAATAATTTAATACATTAATAATTAGTTAATAAAGTAATAAACTAATACTTAATTTATAAATAATAAATAAAATTAATCAATATTTAATAATAAAATAAAATTTATATTTTAATAAATTAATAACATAATAGATTAATAAATTAATATTTAGTTTTTAATACATTAATAATTAATTTATAAATAGTAAATAAAATTAATCAATAATTAATAATAAAATAATATTTAATATTTTAATAAAAGAATAAGTTAATAAAAGAATTAATTAATTTTTAGTAACTTAATACATTAATAAATAATAAATAATAAGTAATAAATTAATATGTAATAATAACTAAGGCCATTTTTATAATTTATTTACAATTCATTCTGATTATTAGACAAAATAAATACATCAATGATAATATTAATTCATTCCGATTACGATTCCTACAATCAAGTAAGTAACTTATGCTAATTCAGATTTATCATTCTCATTCTAGCCCATCCTGATTCCATCTCATTCCGATTTCATATCATTCCGATTACGAGTACGTAAATGCACCATTGGGGTATTTATTAGAAATCAATGGTCATCAATGATAAGACATATTTTAATTATTTGTAATGATTTTTTCACCAAAAAACGTAATTTTAACGAATTTATAAAAATCATGAACTCATTCAAAAAAATGATTTATCGTTTGAACGAACTTACTAAATCACATACATAAAAGGTTATGGATTGATTGTTTGAATGTCATATAGCCTATTTGAATGACTTCGAACGAGTACAACTCTGGAAGTCTCTGGGTTAGTAGTCCAAATGACTCGAAAGTTAGTTCGAATGACATCCATTTGAACTACCAAGTTTGTATTCGAACGCTAATCTGATATACATTTTCATATATTTATACAAATTCATTTTTCATTTTAATCGGAGACACTTCCCCTCGATCCACCGATATCTATTCGAGCAGATCGAACCACATAAACTGATAGAAAAATTCCAACATTTGAATCAAGGGCATTCAATAAATTGGCACTAATGCTATATTGATTGATTGAAAAAATTAAAACATAATAATAATTATAAATAAAAAATAAAGTTCTATTTGGTATTGATTAGTCTGAAAATTTAAGTATGATGTTATAGGCATCAATTTCATGAAAGAAAATTGCCCGATTTGATCCAATCTAATTAATGATGTTATTTTCAATTCCAAAAATAATATTTATTTTTTAGTTTTTAGAAGTCATAGATATTAATTTGGTGGGGTTTTTGAAGATGTAACCGCGTTATAGTTTGGTCCAATCTAATTAATGACTTAATTCGGGGCCATCCCTTTGATTTGCAATTAGAGTGCATTTATTTATTCTCCACCCATCTCTTGGTTGACTAGTCTGTGTCTTGCCTCTCCAAGTCTTTTATGCACTAATTTTCTTTAGAAAAGCTAAGTTTGTATGTTCATTTGTTCATTCAGAGTCTATTTTAATATTTTTATTATAAAGTTAGTGATTTTCTTTGATCCCCTCCCTGAACTCGACTTCGAATTTAGTGCTATAAATGGGTGAACTTGACCTTCAAAGAGGGGAAAATTCCACATACAACAGTCAAGTAAAATATAATCGTCAAATCATAGGAGAAAAATGGCCAGAACAAAATAGTTTGTAGGCATCTTGATATGGACTAATTAAGTTGAAAAATCAAAGTATAATTATTAAAGGCATCAACTTCATGAAAGAAAATAGGGAGGATTTATTTGCACTCTAAAAAATATTTTGAACACTCTTTTATTCATAACATCCACTTGTTAAATTTTGAAAATAAACTTCTACTCAACACACTCTTTGAAATGCCAAAATTACTCCCAATTTGATCTCTTCAAACCCAGAAAAATAATTTTCATGCCGGAACCTTATTCAATGCCTATATATTCTTCCTCACAACTTTTGATTGTTCAATATTAGGGGATGATGATAAGGGTATGAAACAAAACTAAATGCCTAAAGGTGATATGCTTGAATCTGCTACAAAAAATGGAGTTAAAATGTTGTTGATTTGGCATATATTATTAGCCATAAAATTACAAAGATGCGATAGTCTGAAAAAGGCTATAATTTTTAATAAATTAATGTATGGAAACAAACTTCTCATCCGAAAATTTATTTAATGAGTTATAATTTCAAAACAATTATATATGGACATGAAGAAGCAGCAGTCAAATTAGAAAAATAAAAATTAGGATTATGTTTATGTAAGAGCGTCAAGAGTAGAGCCCAAGGGACATTGCCTGTTAGTGTAGGGTTCGATATCTAACCTTTAGGTCTTGTATTCAAATTCAAAAAAATGTGTTTTCTTATAAAAATCTGGGACAACCGATATACGTCAAGCATACTGTAGGCATTGCATTTTTGCATGTGAAACCCGATGATGAGTCTCATTTGGAGGCACTACCTTTTGAGTCACGAGAGCCGCGGGAAACGGATATCGGAAGGGGAAATTCAGAATAAACAAGGTTCATATTTTCGTTCGTGCTGCGTTCGTGTATGCGTTCGAAAGGAAAATAGATTACGGGCGTTCGTGTCACGTTCGAGGAAGCGTTCGAACGGCGTCGGTAATTCTGGTTTTGCTGCTAGCCTCACACCCCAGCCCATTTAGCTCCCCAAAGCCCATAAAACACATCCCAAATTAAATAAATAACTATTAATTAAAACATTAACTAATAAGATATTAAAATAATTAATTAAAAAAAAAAAAAGACATTTACCAAACTTAAAACTAAAATCATGCCTAATTTAAATAATTTGAATATATCATATACCAAAACTAAAAATAAGATATACCTAATTAAAATCAATCCTAACAATCAAAGCTAATTAAATATTTGACTTCCTAATTCAATAAGATATCCACCAATTTAGATTAGTTGACTTCCTAATTTAAAATATTTTGTCCCCCCTCAATCTTGTGTATACCATTCCTATGACTCCTAATTAAATGCACAAAATCCCTTCCCTTGTCAACCCTAGCCCTCTTCTATATAAACATGCACTAACCAAAGCCAACCCCCTCTCTGGACTCTCTAAAATACACGCCCAAGCTCTCCCCCTCCCTCTCATTCACGATTTTTTTGACAAGAAGTCACAAGCTCTCACAATTCCATTCACATCTAATACAAGAATTACAAGTAAAAATTCTCTCCATCTCCTTCCTCTAATCACCCTAAAACACCCCCCTAAAACACTAAAAAACACTGCATAAAAAAAACTGCACTTTTAATCCTTAACACATCACAAAAAAAATCTGCACTTAAAGCCTTTAAATCACACCAAAACAGTCCACTAAAACACCAAAACAGTGAGCAGAAAACACACCAAAAACAGCAGCAAAACGACGCCAAAACAGTGGGAAAAACAGTGGAACAGCGAACCAAAACGTGAAGCTAGTGAACCAGAAAAGTAAGGAGCTTTCATCCCTTCCGATCTCCGCGAAACGCAAGTCCGAGGACAACTAAAAAGGTTAGACCTGAGGGTATTTTTCACACTTATTTCTATTAATTTCTGTTCATTTATCTTGATTACATTTTCCGTATTTGTGGCGTTTGTTGTGTATATGATGTTTGTTATGGATTTTGGATGAAAAGTGTATCGCCTCTCGCGGTATATAGGATGGAAACCCGGACGTAAATTTCATAGCCGATTCCGAATGGACGGTAGTATGATCTGCACTCGGGCCACAACTCCACGTACCGCTTGAGTAAACGGCACCCTCTTTTGTTTTGTGTTGCTTTTGTTTATTTAGTTTTCGTCACTTGAATTCGGTATGTTGTTTATTTATGCATGATTCAATCGAGCGCATGGGCTTAGTAAGTGGAATGAAAGATCCCCTATGGGGAGGGGCTAAAGCCCTTTACCACGATGCTTTGCCGCGCCGGTTGATGTGTGTTCGGTTGGATGTAAGACCTATTCAATCGGGCATACTTAGTTTGATATGATTGTCTTTATCTTTTTTATGCATGATTCAATCGAGCGCATGGTTTAGTAAGTGGAACGAAATATCCCCTATGGGGAGGGGCTAAAGTCCTTTACCACGATGCTTTGCCGCGCCGGTTGATGTGTGTTCGGTTGGATGCAAGATCTATTCAATCGGGCATACTTAGTTTGATATGATTGTCTTTATCTTTTCTATGCATGATTCAATCGAGCGTATGGGCTTAGTTAGTGGAATGAAAGACCCCCTATGGGGAGGGGCTAAAGCCCTTTACCACGATGCTTTGCCGCGCCGGTTGATGTGTGTTCAGTTGGATGCAAGATGCGTTCAATCAGGCATATTTAATTTGATATGATTGTATGTACCTTTTTATGCATGGTTCAATCAAGCGCATGGGCTTAGTGAGTTAGTCCAAAGGTCCTCTACTTGAGAGATGAAGAGCCTAAAAGGCCACCTTCGTGACACTACTTCGTCGCGCCCATTTATCTTTCATGCATCACGTTCCATTTCATGTATCAGGTCTGTTCCCGTTCGAACGCGTTTACGAACGCAACTCGAACGCGCATACATTTTGCCTTATCATGCATCAGGTCTCATTTCCGTTCGAACGTGTTCACGAACGCCATACGAACGTGAGTATTCTGTTTCATTTCCGTTCGAACGCGTTCACAAACACCATACGAATGTGAGCATTCTGTTTCATTTCCGTTCGAACGCGTTCACGAACGCCATACGAACGTGAGCATTCTGTTTCTTTTCCGTTCGAACGCGTTAACAAACGCTACACGAACGCGAACGTACTGAACTGATAATGAAAAGTATGTTTATTTTATTAGTTGTTCTTATCTTTGTGCACATAATAATGAAAAGTATGTTTATTCTATTAGTTGCGTCATTTGCCTTAGTCATGATTTATGCATCCGTGTTGTGAAGGCGTGTGGACATTATTTCTCGTGGTATATCGGATGGAAACCCAGACGTAAATTCCGTAGCCGATTCCGAATGGACGGTAGTGCGGTTTGTACTTGGGATACAATTCCACGTACCACTTGGAAAAATATTCACATGCATGTTTGTGTTCATATTAGTTGCATCCTTTAGCATCACATTATGGCATGTTCATCTTTAATGAAAAATTGCATCTTTGATTGGCATATTTAAATTCGTGTCTTTCTTCGTCTTTTAAAGTTATTTGTTTGTATTAATTTCATTCATCATGCGGTTATTTTGATCATATTTTATATGCTTCCTTGCATAATGCGCCCATTATATTATTTGTTGTCATTTTGATTTCCTTTATATTACATGCAAATGATACCATGACTGTTTGTGTTTATGTTTACATGAATGATTGAATTCTTATGACGTTATGTGCTTGTTGTTGCAAAGGCTTACCTTTAAGCATGAGAATTTGGCAATAAGATTTGATTTCATGTATGTTAGATGTAAACTTTACTTTTAAGCATGTGAATTTAGGATTGTGGTGCACTTGGAAATATATGTCATAGGCTTGGTTGGATTATTGCATAAATCTTTACATTACAAGTGGCATAAGTAAGGGACCATTCCGAACCCAATGGTTTGAGGTCTTCCCTTGCGAGGGGTGAGTGCGGCCTTAAATCTTTGTCCCGGTTCACACCGGGTGCGACTCCATCATTCTCCGGTTTAGTCCCCCGTGGCTACTCCGTACTCCCAACTAGGCCCGCGAGCCTAAAACAGCATGCGTCGCCCAGTTTCCTGTGTGTCACCACACATACCTCTTTCACGATGTACGTCAAGCATAGATCTTACGATTACGTGGGAAAACAAAAAAGTGTTAACTGCCGTGATTCAAGTAATTCACAAGTTGACAAAATGCACGAAAAATATAACATATTTATGGCAACATGGCAAGAAGTTGTATTAACTTTTAAAACATAATACAACCTTTAAATTCACTCTCTATTTTAATTATTATTATATAAAGACAACACATGAAATCGGAAATAATACTAATAATAATATATAATTAAGTGACAAATTTTAGGAATTTTAAAATCATATCTTAGAGATTATAGAGACTATGTCCAGATTATTTCCTTTAACACCTCCTCTACCACTGTCTTCCTGTTGTGATTCTCTGATCACTGAAGACTGTTTTTGAAGAAAAACCGATTATATTTCTATAAAAATAGAAATTACAAGTGTTTAAACTCTTTACGAAAAAATCCCACTTCTACACTCTTAAAGGTCTCTTAACATAAAGCTTTAATATTTTTAGGATGATTTGAGCTCTCAATTTATAACTAAACACAAGGCTCAAAAGTCAACAAAACAACAAATGCACCTAAAGTTAATTTGGATGCTTGCACCATATTTCAAAGCTCCACCTAAAGTGCATTGGAGGCTTGTGCAAATATGGTGATGATGCAGCTGGATCCTTCAATTCTCCCCCTCTAGTTGCATCTGAACGATCATCTGACAGCTATCCGGCTATGTCTCTGCACAACTCTAGTTTGTCCCGAGTAACCACATTTATTAACATGTCGGCTGAATTATCATCTGTATGGATTTTCATTAGTCTCAGCAGTTGTTGATCTGTCACCTTGCGTATCCAATGATAGTGAATATCGATGTGTTTCGTCCGGGAATGATACATTGAGTTCTTGCTCAAGTCCATGGCATTCTGACTATCACAATGTATTTTTTATCATGTCTGCTTGATCCTAACTCTTGGAGAAAACTCTTTAATAACCACATATTTCATTTCTAACTTCTGCTATTGTAATGTACTCAGCTTCTGTTGTGGATAATGCAATACACCTCTACAATCTTGACTGCCATGACACAGCTTCCTGTTGTGATATTTTATATCGTACCCCAAGTGTACGATGTCAAGTTTTAGTATAAATGAGTTTAGAGTGTTGAACCCACAGGGATTGCGTTAACTAGCACTAAATACTACAATTGATAATCCTAACTTTATTCAGACAATAATTAACAAAGATTTAATTAAATAAATAATAAAATAATTATATATGATGAACTAATACGATAGAGATTCAGGATCCTGATTTCACCTAACTGTCACCTATGTATTTGTCATGCCAATTAATCTTTGTTCAGTTATATTGTTTATAAGTCAAGACTCTAAAAATATTCACTACCTCTCTCGAGTATCAGTGAAAATATCATCAATTACAGATTTCGATATCTCTATAAAAATCTAGTAGTTAACAACTCGTTACGCTTTGTGATTCTACATTAACGACTTCAAAGGAATTTATATATTCTCTCGAACTCAATAAAACTCCTAGGTTATATCCTCTAGATCTATTCAAAATCTCCTCTCTCGAGTGATAGATTTCAAACATGTATCATTATATTTGTGGCCAGCAAACACAAAGCATTAAACTCAAAAGAATATAAATAACTCAATGAAACTTCATAACAAAATTAGCAAACAATACAAGGTTCAAGCATCGATTACATCATTCTCCAGAATTAAGGAGTTAGTTCATGACTTAAATGTAAAAACAATGATAAACAAGTCGTGAATCTAATGGAAATCATTAGCGTTCTAAGAAAGACACTAGAAGGTAAAACTCGAATTGAATCTCTTCCTCTTTGGACGTCACCGCCTTCGTCTCATATTTTCGTTCTTCAATCATTCTCCTTGGATCTCTCTAAAATATGTATTTTGGTGTTTTGTGTTGTGTATTAGCCTCCTTTTGTTAGTTTTGAATGAACTAATGTATTTATAATAAAATCCTGAAGTCATTGGGTACATAAAATTATAATTTTTTTTTTATATCTGGTGCGTGTGAGGGGCGCTGGTTAATTGGCGCCTCAGCGCCCAGCTTTTTGGAATTTTTATGGGCGCTGTTTAATTGGCGCCTCAGCACCCAGCTCTCTGGAATTTGTATGGCCGTTGTTCTGCCGTGGGCGTCGCGGCGCTAAGACTTGGGCGCCGCGAAGCCTGTGCACAAAAATGAATAGATCTTTTCGAGTTGATGCAAATTGATATATTATGGATCTCATAACTTTTTCTAGATCAAAAGTTATAGCCTTTTTATATTCAGTACGCATTTGATGCTTGTTTTGCCTGTTTTTGAGTCTGATGCTACCAGTAGGTTCCGAAACACGCGTAATTAATCCATTCTTTATGTTCTAATGCTTCATACAAATATGACATAAAATAAACTATAAATGACATTAAATGACTATAACCATAACAAAATAATAGGCTAAGAATGCATGAATTAGTGAGGTATAAACCACACTTATCACTCCCCCTGTAAAAGTGTAGAGAAAACCTATTGTAGATTTTCTACCATTAAGATTCCTACCGTATCTGAATCTGTATAGCCTTCCAAGATTGGATCAGCTTCCTCGTAGTATAGACGTAACTTCGATGTACCCTTGAGGTACCTGTGAATCCATTTGACTACCTTCCAGTGTTGTTTTCCTGGGTTAGAGTGAAAACAACTCACTATACTCACTATGTGAGCAATATATGGCCTGATATATACCATAGCATACATTAGGATTCCAACTGCTACAGAATATGATATTGGTGACATTTCCTCTATCTCTTTCTTGGATGAGGGGCGCAAACTCTTGCTCAGTTTAAAATGACACGCTAGTAGAACACTGATTGATTTGGCTTTCTGTATATCGAATCTTCTGATTATCCATTCAATATAACTCTCATGTGAAAGCTTTAATCTTTTGTTCTATCTATCACGAAATATCTATATTCTCAAAATTTATGGATTTGATCCTAAGTCTTTCATATCGAAAGACTTAGAGAGTTCGTTCTTCAGCTGATTGATCTTCGTTGCTTCTTGCCAACGATCAACATGTCATCTACATATAGTAGAAGAGTAATAAAATTTTCATCTGGAAACCTTTGAATGTATGCACACTAATCTGTTGCAGTTCTTTTGTAGCATTAAACCACCATGAATGAGTCAAAATTCTTGTACCACTACCTTGGTGCTTGTTTGAGCTTGTACAAGCTTTTCTTCAGCTTGCAAACAAGGTTCTCTTTTTTCGAAACCTTGAAACTTTCAGGTCACTCCATGTATATTTCTTCATTTAGATCACCATGAAAAAAATGATGCCTTAACATACATCTATCCAAGCTCTAAGTTCAAACTGGTTACTGTAGACGCTGGTTTTCACCCGAGGTCCACAATTGAGATTTCATGAAGGGGGTCACTGGCGATCCTGCAAAACAAAGTGTAGAGTGAGCGGGAATTCTACCCACCGGTGTGGTGGGAGCCGGGGGCACTCCGACGCTCAAGTCAGTGAAGGTACTAAGGAGTTAGAAAGTGGGAAGTCAAAGGTTGCCGTGAGGGCGGTCAGTCGGAGGTGTGATGAGCTTGAGGATGTCTCAAAGCTGTAAGTAGGAGAGCTAGAAGTTGAATCCCCATTTCCTCATGGAGCCTCTTTTCCTATATACCCACCTGGGGGTATGTCCTTAATCACACTTGATCATTCGTAACGGTCAACTTCATGATGAGTATTTACTGCTTTTACCTATTGTGGGTTGGAAAGGCTGGTTTGTGTTTATGAGTATGGGCGTTACGTTTGACTGGAGTAGGGTGAGCCTCGATTATGCTTTGAGCACGTGACATCTCACTGGGCCTGGGCTTGTGAAACTATGGGCCTCTATACACTTTAAATATTGTGGCTTCCTTTTAAGGTAGAAGCTTGGGCCTGGAGTAAAAGGCAAAATTGCCCCTAGGCTAAATTTGGCCCATACAATTTGTCCCCTACTCTCTTAGTCAAGGAATCCTTGGCTTGGAGAGTACTTGACGCATGTGTCTTCTGGGACGAGGCCGTAGCATGTAGGTGTACTTGAGCGTTGATGCTACCTATTGGTTGAACCAAACGAATGTCAAGTTATGAACTTGACTCTATAAGGGCCATTGGGGAAGTACCCAGTCATCCGAGCCAGATGATGGTCGGGATAATGAACTCGACTCTACTAGATCTATTGGGGAAGTATCCAATCGTCCGAGCCAGATGATGGTCGGGATAATTGACTCTACATGAGACAATAGTGATGTACTCAGTCGACTAGACTTGCTGAGGTTAGGAAGATATAAGTCATACGACATGTGTAGTCTACGTGTATAACTTGACTGGACGTGAGTCCCTAGGGGATGTCCCCGGTCGACTAAACCAGATGAAGGTTCAGGATATAAGTCATACGACATGGGTAGTCCACATGTATAACTTGACTCGACGTGAGTCCCTAGGGGAGTGTCCCCTAGTCGACTGGACTTGTTGGGGTCCAAGAAGTTTAACTCATACGACATGCATAATTCATGTCTTTGACTTGACTCGTATTGAGTCAGTGGGGATTGTCCCCTAGTCGACTGGACTCGTTAGGTCCAGGAAGTTTAAGTTATACGACATGCGTGATTCATGCCTTTGACTTGACTCGTAGTGAGTCAGTGGGGATTGTCCACTAGTCGACTGGATTCATTGGGTCCATGAAGTTTAAGTTATACGACATGCGTGATTCATGCCTTTGACTTGACTCGTAGTGAGTCAGTGGGGATTGTCCACTAGTCGACTGGACTCATTGGGTCCAGGAGTTTAAGTTTATACGACATGCGTGATTCATGTCTTTGACTTGACTCGTAGTGAGTCAGTGGGGATTGTCCACTAGTCGACTGGACTCGTTGGGTCCAGAAAGTTTAAGTTATACGACATGCGTGATTCATGTCTTTGACTTGACTCGTAGTGAGTCAGTGGGGATTATCCCCGGTCGACTGGACTTGATGAGTCCAGGAAGTTATAAGTCGTTCGACATGAGTGATCCATATCTGCAACTCGACTCAGAGTGAGTCTGTGGGGGTTGTCCCCGATCAACTGAACCAGTGAAGGTTCAGGAGGGTCTTCACTCCTCACTCTACGAGACCTAACAATGATCAGTGAGGGTCTTCATTCCTCATACTATAAGATCTGACAAAGCTCAATGGAACTACTGTCGAACGGGCTATCAAGTGGATCTGACGAGAATCCATGAAGGTCATCACTCATTCTCCTAGGCCTGATGAAGGTCTAAAAGACTACGGTTGAATGGACCTGTCGTGTAGATCTGATGAATGTCTAACAATGTCTTTCTTACTCTACTAGACCTAAGGAAGGCCTTGGATTCTACAATGAGCTTGACGAAGTGACCACTCTTCATTCTTCTATGATACTGCTACCGTCGAATGGATTTGACAAATGGACTTGGTGAAAGTCTAGGCATCAACCCTGATTCTACTAGACCTCACGCTACGATACTTGCTAAATATCAATGAGGGTATTTATTCCTTATACTACTAGCCTTACTCTACAAGACCCAACAAAAGTAATTGAGGGTCTAATGTCGAATGGATCTTATATAGGTATAGTGAAGTCTTCACTTTATTGGACTTGATGGAAGTCCAAGAGTCTCTCCTTCCCATATTAATGAACAAGGTCTATAAGACTACGATAGATTGATCTCGGTGAATATCAATCAAGGTCATCACCCACTATACTAGACCTAAATAAGGTCCATGATACTACTATAAAATGAACTTTGATGAAAGTTTATAGAGAATTTTCATACTACCTAACCTGATAGGTTGGTCGATTGGAAAAGGAGGTCCAAGCGAGTTCTTCATTCTTCATACTACAAAAGTGAGGTTCAATTGCGGGTGGATGATAGCTTCTCATTCAAGCTTTTCACTTTCACGTAGGATCGGCCCATGAACCTTGTAAACATGGGCGAATTGGTCTTTGGTTGCCATGGTTCATGGCCTCGCCTATAATATAGGTTTGTCGAGGCTCTAGTGTGTGTTTTCATGGGTGGATGACTTCTTGGTCTACTATGGTTCTCATTTGATGGGCCGGTTTGAGCTATCGTGTGATGGGCAGACGGTCTTTTTGGTTTGGCATATTTAGCTTCCATCAGTTCTGTTGATTCGGTTCGACATATTCCCAGTTTTTTTTTGAAAGGTCCCGTTGTCGTTTGGACAGTTAGCATCGATTTTGTTCCTTTAGGAGGTATCTCTTCCGATCCTCATAGGAAGTTGCATGGCTTGGCCTAACTTGCTGTCGCATGCTCACAGCCATCTTTTCCCTTACTCTTACTCCCCTGTCGGAGTCGACAAGCTGACAGGAGTGACTGCTAGTTGTTTTAGCTGGCCCTTCCTCGCAATAAGCGATGTTGGACACCCCAAAACATATGTTTGAAATCGCTTCATACCCTTTTGGGCTGGTTTCAATTTAAGGCTTGATCGGGCCTTCGAGTTGGGCGTTTAGGTGGGTAGACTTGATTGTTCCATGGTTCTCGGCCCATGAATATGCATCTCTTTGAATTGGGCTGCATGAACAATTTTTCCAAAGGCCAGAAACAGCCCATACTATAACTTGCCAGTTCACAGGCCCGTAGTTCAGTTAGGTTATGCCCTGCGTTACAGAGGCTGATTTTCTGGACGTATCATCGGTTCATGAGGATGTGGTCCTATTCCTTCATCATCATTAGGCTCGTCTTCTGAACCCATCTCCTTATACATGTGTATCGATGGTGGCGATGGGAAGCAAATAATGAGATTTCCAATTTGTTTCTGATTTGGGGGAAAGCCTGGCGCGCCTGATGGACGAAGAACATGTGAGTCCTTTTAATCTTGGAATCCCTGGTGAATTCGCCATGGTCGAACTTGAGGTTTTTGACATGGAGCTGAGTGAGAGAAGTCAATGGTTCGATCAAGTCGCTGAGACATCAGTCTAAGAATATGGGTCGAAAGTTGAGTTCCAAATGATGAAGCTTGCTGGCTCTGTCTGAATTAGCCTCGAAATCCAGATGAGGTATCAAATTTTGGTTTGTTAGTGATAGATACAAATAGGGTTTCGGTGAGTGGGTTGATTTATTAAGCATGTTGAGTTCATTTGTCCCTTGCATGTGGTATGGCTTCATGTTGTTGGGTAGTGTCGTGCCACACCCATCAGTTTTGTGAATTGCCTTTATTGTTGTGGTGGCTGAATTATCACACTGATCCAAGCAGGTAGAAGGGTTTAAGTAAGCCAACAACAAACCCTTTCCAACGTAGGCTTCGACTTCTCTTCATTTCAGCTTTTGGCTCCATTTGAGGTCCCTTTGTCGAATGGTTGACAGATAATATCTTTAGTGGTGGGTCGCTTGTAATTCCATTGACTACATCATTCTTGCCCAACTTGTAGTCTCGCTCACGTTGGGTTAGGGAGTGAGAGATGGACGACTAAGATTTGTTGTTGAGGTACCAAGGGAGTTGAAGAGAAGCTTTAAGAATTGGTGACGAAGACGCGAGAGAACCGCTCGTTTATGGTTTATTGGTTGGGGAAGGGGTAGTTCGATTGCTTCGAGGAGGTGAACTGGATTTGTTTTTTTTTTTAGTCGATAAGGAAATGAAAATCAAGGACACATTCTATTCTATTCAATCAAAGCCATTCCTCATACTCGATGAAGTTTAATGGAGCCGCAGTTTATTGGGTCTGATGAGTGTGCATGAGGCCATAGTTGATTGGATGGGGTGAAGGTCCTATAGATTTCCCTTTCAGAATACCCCCAATCGATCAAACCTGCTGATGAACATGATGATTGTCCACAAAGTGCTTCACTCCACTGTACCCGGTGAAGGTATAAAGGGATTTATACTGCTCCTGACCTGATAGAATCAGGATCGCCTCCGCACCAAGGGAGTCGTACATGTCGAATGAGACTTATCCCATAATAGTAGAATGGGGTCCGCATGACAAGGTATTATACGTGCTTATGAAAATTATTTGGAACAAAATGTAGGGTCACATTCGACCATCACCATATATGCAGTGCTGGATTTAAACTTTTAATAAGTGTCGAGCCTTGGTGTGAGCGTCGACTGGCATCTTTTACAGGTGCCATGCCCCACATCGATTGGGTTATTCATAACAAGTTACAAGCTTCGTATTGATGCCAACTAAGACACCTATAACTGGTGCCCGATAACGTTGACTGGGACGTCCACGCCTAGTCTTCATTGGAGCATAATCTATTAGGATACCCTTCTTAAGCCAAGTCCCCAATCAATTATCGTCGATTGGGATATCCATACACAGTCTTCATTTGATTTTTGAGACATCTTCTCCATGTCAAGTACGTTGCTTCATCGTATGAGGCGAATCGACATGGGACATGGTCCCATTGAAGGGAAATGTTCTTTTCTTGATGAAAATCAGCTTGTCGTATGGAGGATAAGACAATCTTTCATTGTGGTCTGGGAATTGAATTACTCTAGCTAGTCCACCAACATGTCTGGGGAATGAGCTTACGTGGGAGTTTTATGGAAGCGACGGTTGGTTCGATTTTAGTCTACTGGTAGTTTGACCTCATGATGTGTGATCATTTGAAGGATATTCCTTAAGCTGAAACTAAATCCTCGTAGTGCCGGGTGGAATGCCAACTCGTTGTATCTTCATCTAAAGCATCATTCTTAAGCCGAGACTGCTTTACTGTAGTGTCGAATGGTATTTCTTCCTCTAGGTAGCAGTTTTTCCTTGTCGTGTGGGATGGAACCTCAACCATCTAGATATGACTTCTTCCATCTCATGTCAAATGAGATCTTGAACAAGTGACAAGCCTCACATGTGGAATGTCGAATGAAATCTCAAGTGAATGACAAGAAATATAGATAGTAATGTCGATTGAAACATCCTCCACATCATACTGATGTCGATTGGGAGATCCCTAATAAGTCCTATGCCAGGCATTACAAATGTCGAGTGTGCCATTCATAACGATTGCCTAGTTGTAAATTATTATGTCGACTAGGACACCCATAGCAAGTTTCATACTTTAAATTATTATACTAACTATGACATCTATTACAAGTCCCATGCCACATATTGATGTCGACTAGGACACCCATAATAATTATCAAGCTATATAGTGTAGTATCGACTGGGACATCCATAACAAGTCCCAAACTATGACACCTATTATAAGTCACATGCCTTTCTAACATCGACTAAGACATTATTAAAAGGTGCAAGATATACCTGGTAATGTTAACCACGATGTCCACACCAAGTCTTCATTCTGGTACGTCGACTGGGACACCGTCTTCATGCCAAATACTTATTCCTTATAGAAATCCATAAGAGTCAACCCAATCACGTAGTATGAAGCTGAAGGCAATCCATGCATTCTAAGGAAGATGACCATCATTTCACATGTAGTAGAGGTTGATGACAATCAACCCATGGATCATTATGTGTGAAAGGGTTGTAGATAGAGATGTCTTTGCTTGCTAAGAATCGCTAGGGCCCCCCGGTGGGCGCCAAATTATAGACACTGGTTTTCGCCCGAGGTCCACAATTGAGATTTCGTGAAGGGGGGCACTGGCGATCCTGAAAAACAAAGTTTAGAGTGAGCGGGAATTCTGCCCACCGGTGTGGTGGGAGCCGGGGGCACTCCGACGCTCAAGTCAGTGAAGGTACTAAGGAGTTAGAAAGTGGGAAGTCAAAGGTTGGATACTACCTTGAGCTTAGTAGGGTGCCGTGAGGGCGATCAGTCAGAGGTGTGATGAGCTTGAGGATGTCTCAAAACTATAAGTAGGAGAGCTAGAAGTTGAATCCCCCTTTCCCATGGAGCCTCTTTTCCTATATACCCACCTGGGGGTATGTCCTTAATCACACTTGATCATTCGTAACGGTCGACTTCATGATGGGTATTTACTGTTTTTACCAGTTGTAGGTTGGAACATATGGTTTGTGTTTATGAGCATGGGCGTTACGTTTTACTGGAGTAGGGTGAGCCCCGATTATGCTTTGAGCACGTGACCTCTCACTGGGCCTGGGCTTGTGAAACTCTGGGCCTCTATACACTTTAAATATTGTGGCTTCCTTTTGAGGTAGAAGCTTGGGCCTGGAGTAAAAGGCGAAATTGCCCCTGGGCTAAATTTGGCCCATACAGTTACTAATCCTAGGATAACTCGGATTGAAGTTATTTTTACAATTGGTGAAAAAATTTCATCAAATTCGAATCCCTTTTTTTCTGTAGGAATCTTTTGACTACTAACCGAACTTTATGTCTCACCGTATTTCTGCTGCCATCTTTCTTCAGCTTGAACACCCAATTGCTCTTTAGTGTCTTCATGCTATGTGGGAGCTTGACTATCTCATAAGTATTATTTTTATACAGAAATTATATTTTATCCTGCATTGCATGCAACCATTTTTCTTTATCTTTATGAGGTACAACTTCTTTGAAATTTTCTTGCTCCCTATCGTTAGTAAGCAGAATGTATTCAGATCCTGAGTATTTGGTTGATTGAATCCGACCTCGCTCAGATTTTGATGGAGCAGGTTGCAGCTCCCCCTATTTAACATCATATTTCTCCTATCGTTCTGCTTTTGGCATATCTTGCACCCCATCATTATCTATGGCCACTCATGTTGGTGTTGGGGTTGTGTCTGAATTTGCATCGGTTTTGTTGGCATTGGAATTGGAAGACATCTTGGGATTTTCAATGTCTTCTATTGTCTGGTTTTCAAGAAACACTACATCCATGCTTCTGATGACCTTCTTTTCCTTCGGGTCCCATAGCCTGTATCCAAATTTCTCGTCACCATAGAGATGCATGGAGTAGTCCTTGCATCGAGATTTTATCTAAGCTTATTGGATATGTGTGCAAAGGCTAAACAGACAAATATTCTAAGGTGATAATAAGAGGGATTCTTACAAGACCACACCTTCTCTGGAATCTCAAAATTCAACGATACAGATGATGATCTATTGATCAGGTAGCAAGCACCACGAATAGCTTCTCCCTAGAATGGCTTTGGCGGATTAGCCATGCTGATCATGGTTCTAACTTTCTCCACAATGGTACGGTTCATTCTTTCAGCAACATCATTATGTTTTGGGGTGCGTGGAACAATCATTTCATATCGAATGTCATGAATTCAGCAATAGGCATCGAATTCTCTGGAAATTATCTGTGCGGAACACTTCAGTTTCTTCCCTGTTTCACGCTCGACCATGACATGAAACAATTTGAAATAATCCAAGACCTGATCCTTTATTTTCATAAATACACCCACACTTTCCGAGAAGCATCATCAATGAAAGTCAAAGAGTATTTGTTACCGCCTAGTGAATTGACCTCCAAGAGACCACAAACATCAGAGTGCACCAGACTGAGCAACTCTAATCTTCTCATAGAAGAGAAATTAAAAGAAATTATACATTGCTTACCGAATAGATAGTGATTGCAAGGATCTAGAACAGAATTCTTAAAGACAGTGATTAGATCCTTCTTTGTGAAGGTAGACAACTCTCTTTCACTCATGTGACCGAGTCTCTAGTGCCACAGATTTTGAGAAGCCTCATGTTCCGCTATATTGAGGCTTTCTGCACATATCTTCACATGAGTCCTGTATAAAGTCCCACAAATATGTCATCAGACGATGACCATGACACATTTTATCATTCTCCAAGTGTCATTGTTAAAGTGGCTAGGATAATCCTATTTGTCAAAGGCTATCTCTGAGAGTAGATTGAGCTGAAGTGTTGAACATGTCTCACCTCGTTTAGGATTATTGTATATCTTACATTTGTCCGCAAATGAATTTTACCAATTGCTACTATCTGAGAGGAACTGGTATTTCATGTCTTCAATATTCCAAAATCTATTTCTACGTATGTTGTGAAGAAGTCCTTGTGAGGGGGTAATGCGGTAGGATGTTGCAGTATCTACCACTTATTCAATATCTTGAGTTGTGGTTTGAAAACATGCTTATTCCTGGCCGGAGCAGATAGCTACATCTCCCGAGGTAACTACTAGTGTCTCTATATTATTATTCTTTGGCTGGGAATTGCCTTGACCATACTCTCATTGCAGATTTTGACCATTCTTCTTTAAGTGACCTTCTATGCCACAATAGTAGCACTTGTATGTGGGCTTTCTCATGTTTGTGGATTTTCCTCTGTTTTTACTTTTGATTCTCCCTCTACTTTGATTTTTCTCTCATTGTCTTCCTCAATTCTCCGTGATAAGGGCTTGTGTTTGATATGTGGCCACATCTTTTCTTCTAGCCTCCTCATTTTACGTGGCATCTTTTACTATAGGCATGATAAGTTTACCTCCTGAAGATGAGTTGCTGAGAGTAACCACCAATATCTCTCAACTATCAGGAAGAGAAGTGAATAGTAAGAGGGCTTGAATTTCATCTCTCAGTTGTATGTATACTGCAGACAACTGGTTCACTAGGTTTTGGAACTCATTGGTGTATTCTGCAATAGAAGTTTCACTTTGTAGCTTCAGGTTTACCAGACGCCTCATTATTAAGGCTTTATTCCGAGCTGTCATGGCTTGGAATATGTCTTCTAATTTTATCCATATTTCGTAAGCATTTGTATCTTATGCTATGTAGTGGAGACACTGTGACTGATCCACTACCTAATCTGACCCAGAGTACTGTTATTTAGTTTATTCAAGTCATACTCTTTAACAGATTCTGGACTCACTCCCTTCATCTCGATAATATCGAACAAATTATGTAGTGCAAATAATATATCATCTGAGGCCTCCAGAGGGAGTAATTGGCTGCTGTCAGCTTAATCATTGCACCAGAAGAGGAATCTTCCATTTTAATTTTAAGTTTTAAAATGAAAATATGACAAAATCGAGGCTGATTTTCACAAATTCGAGGTCACCATTGCTTCTAGAACGGTCGAAAATGATGGATTAGATACTTCGATGGTCCAAATACAACTCAGGGTCCGATTTGTAAATTTTTAAAACTTATGGGGCTAAAATATAAATTTCAAATACTTCAGGAGGCTCAATGAAATATACCAGGGATGCTGACGTGGCTGACATGTGACTGCTAATGTGGTAAAGTGGGACCGGATGCTGACGTATCACTGATGTGGTGTTGACGTGTAACAGCCCGATTTTCATGGTGTCATTATGAAATATATTTGTATAGCGTGAGATCTTTAAGTATTCAAACATGCATCATTATCATGTTATTACTTATATAAATTATTTTAGAAACAGAAGTGAAAATTTTTCAGTTTCACTGTGCATTTAAATTTTATTACGATCCAGATAGTTTTTGGTATTTCAGCCATAACCTTTTCATACGACATCCGATTTCAGTGAACTTTATATTTTCGGAAAGCTAAGATGAAGATCTACAATTTTCATTATTTCAAAAATCAGAGCAGAACAGAGTCCAAAATGCGAGTTTGTCCACTATTATTGTTGCACTTCGGGAACACTTTAGACTTTTGGACATGTGCTTGATATTAGCTAATATTTTATTATAAAAATCATCCCACCACTATAAAAATCTGTCACCATATTCTTCTTCTTTATGTTGCAACCCAAGAAATTATTTCAAAAAGGAATACAAATACTTCTTCTCTTTTCCACGACAACACCAATGGAGAATAGAAGCTCTCAAGTCTTCCCTCAATTCAATAAATCCCTCTACACCTCTTCAATTCTTCAATTTTCGAGATTTAGTTTCCCCAAATTCATTCCTCAAGCCACGATTTAGGCTAAGGAAAAGTCATGGGTATCTTCAAGCATTCTCAAGATTTAGTAAGTGCCTATTACGTTTTGAGTATGAAAGTGTAATTGTGATAATATTAAAATATAAGTTAGTAATGGCTTGATTAGAAAACGTTAAGGTTATATCATGGATGTCTTGGTCAATTGTTTCAAATTATATTAAAGCTGGATGTTAAGTTTGGCTATGTATATATTATTTAAGTGCATGATGATAAGTATAAAAGTGATAAGTTGTAAAGATATTGGACATGTAAGATTGATGATATTGGGCTAGGCTAGATTTGGGCATTTCTAGTGGCAATTTCGGCTACGCCAAAATGTCCCATTAGCATTGGCATAAGCATATCATGTCTATACGGAAAGTAAAACTTAAAGTCGATCATATGAAACTCGGGTTGAATGAGTATGTGTGAAGTATTTTTTACTCTTAACGGTTATGACATATTCATGATGTAGAGAATATGGAAGCTTGCATAAACTATATACTTTGGATTATGTGTAATTTGAAGTTCTAATATTCGAGGAGGTAAGCGTGTAACCTGTTCTTGATTCACTTCAGGTACGTCTCATAAACCCATGTTTTCTGAAGTAAAAAGAACAATATGAGTTAAATATGTTCTAATAAATAACTATAAATACGTATATATGTTCATAAGAATTGTATTTAAAGTTTCAATCTTGTTCGTTTGTAGTTTGTGTCGTTACTTACTAGGTTTTTATAACTCACACCAAACCAGTTTGCTAGTTTTGCAGATTGGCTTCCAGATAGGTCAACCACTTCATCTTTGGGAGTCATGCTCAAGACACAGATCACCCAAGCGGCAGTCACCCTCGCAAAATACCACCGTACTCGTATCGACATGAATAAGTTGATGGTATTCTCAAAAATAATTTTGACAACTTTCCCAAAATCTGAATTTTTCGAACTGAGTTACGTTATTCGGCTTTACGACCCCAATGTATAACCAAGATACCGATACCACTTGTTGTGATTCTCTGATCACTGAATAGTATTTTTGGGTGAAAACTGATTTTATTACTACAAGAATAGAATTTACAAGTGTTTAAACTCTTTACAAAAAACCTTACTTCTACACTCTCAAAGCTTTCTTAACATGAAGCTTTAATATTTTTTTGGATGTTTTGAGCTCTCAATGAGCTCTCAATTTATAGCTAATCACAAGGTTCAAAAGTCAACGAAACAACAAATGTATCTAAAATTAATTTGGATACTTGCACTATATTTCAAAGCTCCACCTAAAGTGTATTGGAGACTTGTGCAAAAATGGTGATGATGTAGCTGGATCCTTCACTTTCAATGTGGACTAATATTTGTATGGTGGGGATGGGTGAATGTGTAGGTCCGAGTATACAGTGGGAAGCCGATGACAATTGTTGCTTCCCGAGAACGTCTTCTTCTTTGTCACTCTTTGGTCAGTTTGCTGCAGAAAATAAGCAGGGCCTTTGATGTGGTGTGTTCAATATCTGTGTCACTCTTGTAGCACTATGCTAGCATTAAACTATAAAGTTTGATTGCAGGCATACAAAGCTCTCATGAAAACTTTCACTGCACACAATAAATTACGTGTGCTTCACTGGATACTTTCACAATTTTTATAGTAATCCATGAAAGAAAATGACTATATATATATATATATATATTTTTTTTTTCTTAATCCATTTTAATTTGGCAACCTTCCTTATGGTTTTCCGGCGAACAAATGGGTTGCCCCCTCCAGTTGTTACTGATAATTCATTTGTTTTCCCATCGCTTCTTGTGGAAGATGTGTTGTGACCAACTGTTGGTCACAGCACCGAAAGTGCATGCAAGTTGCATGCATAAGACATGCAACTTGCATGCATCTGTCACCAGCTAAGAAACACGTTTGGCCAAACCGTGTTGCACTGTGCACACAGTTTTGGCATTATAAAAGGAGCCTTAGGATCAGTTATTATCATCCCAAAAATCCTGAGAGTGAAACACAGTGAGTTAAGAGTGTATTTTGAGAGTTTTTTGTAAAGTTTCGTATAAGCTTTGTAATTCTTTATTTGTGATATAAAGAAGAGTTTTCTCTCATTTCTCCTATATAAGTGTGTGTTTTATCACAACAAGTGGTATCAGTAGCTAAGGTTAATCGTAGGGATCCCGAAACTTAGTAACAGAGCTTCGGTTCGGAAAGTCGATTCCGACGAAAGTTGTCAAAAATCGATTTTGAGCATACCATCGGATTTTTCACGGCAAGACGAGCATGGTGGTATTTTTCGGCGATCGATCGGAGGTCCAGAACAGTCGCACACGTCGTACGCACCTTCCAGTAGCTGTCCTACGTCCGCCCACGCACACACTCGCCGCACGCGCTCCCAAGGTTGAAGACGACGCCACGTCAGTAGTCTAGTCAGTGCCACGTCAGTGCCCAGTCAGTGCCCAGTCAGTAGTTCAGTCAGCAGCCACGTCGTCTTCCACGTCAGCAACCTGCCACGTCAGCATTACCTGGTAAATTTTAGACAGGTCCCTTAACTTTCTAGAAATTACATTTTAGCCCCTATACTTTTTTGAAATTGAAATTAGCCCCTGAACTTTTTTGAAATTACATTTTAGTCCCTGAACTTTTCTGTAGTTGCACTTTGGCCCTTGAACTTTTGGAAATTGTACTTTGACTCCTGTAATTTCTGGAAATTATAATTCGGTCCATGTGTCGGATTTTGACAAACGAAGTTTCATTTCCACTATTTTTGACCATTTCGGACGCAACGGTGAGCTCCATTTTTTGAAATTCTGCTTAGAATTTTTATGATGGATGAGGGCAACAGAAAAATGGTTTTGTTAACCAGTATAAACTATTTCACATGGAGATGAAGGATGAAAGACATTCTATATATGAAGAACTATGATGGATCAGTATTTCTGGAGCAAAAACCAGAAGGAATGTCCGATGAGAAGTGGGCTAATCTTCACTAGAAAACATGCAGTACTATTCGTCAGTGGATCGACGATAGTATCGTCAACCATGTCAGTGAAGAAACTAATGCACGTGTCTTATGGAGAAAGCTGGATGAGCTTTTCCGAGCAAAGACTGGCAACAATAAGTTGTACTACATCAAGAAAATGATGGGGTTGAAATACCAGGAATGTATAGCTGTGGCGGACCATATCAACGATTTCCTCGGAATAATGAAAGAATTATCTAGATTGGGCATAGATTTCGGAGATGAGGTAAATGGCTTAATACTTCTTAATACGTTACCGGAATCTTGGGAAATGATCAGATCTACGGTGATAAATTCAGCCGCAGATGGGAAAGTCACTATGGAGATGGCGAAGACCAGGATCTTCGAGGAAGAAAATAGGACGAGAATGCAGGAGTCAACATTAGCCTCAATCTCAGAAGCTCTAGTGACAGAAAAGAACATCAGAAGGGGGAGGAGTAAAAGTTGAGGCCCAGGTAGACCAGATTAAAACCGAGGTAAATCAAGAACTAAATATATTGAGTGCTACCACTGCAAAAAGAAAGGTTATATGAAGATGGATTGCTACAAGTTGAAGAATGAGCAGTCTAGGAGAGATGGTGACTCTAATCAAGAAAGAGTTGCTACTACCACCGAAAATACCTCCAAACAGTTCTTCATTATATATGAAGAAAATATTGTGAATCTTGCCAGTCACGAGACCAGTTGGGTAATAGATAGTGGCACCTCCATACACGCCACATCTCGCAGAGACTTCTTTTCATCTTACACACCAGGAGACTACGGTGCTGTGAGAATGGGGAATGACGGCCAATCCAAAGTCGTCGGTATTGGAGACATATACCTTGAAACAGACAACTGGATAAGGCTAGTGTTGAAGGGAGTCAAGTACATCCCAGATATCCGGTTAAACCTGATCTCAACAGGCAAGCTGGATGATGAAGGCTTCTGCAGCACCTTTAGTAACGGAACCTGGAAGCTCACTAAATGATCAATGGTGGTGGCACGAGGTAAGAAAGACTCAACTCTGTATTTGATGCATGATAAGATTTCCAATAGTAGCATAAATACAGCCAATAGTAATGAGGCAGCCGAGCTGAGGCACAAAAAGCTCGATCACATGAGTCAAACGGGGATGGAGATACTACGCAGGTGGAATTTTCTTCCCTAATTGAAGAACTCACACTTACGGAAGTGTGAACACTGCATGGCTGGAAAGCAGAACAAAGTGTCCTTCCAGAGCTCCCCGCCTCAACAGAAATCGGACGTACTTGATCTCATATATTCAGATGTATGCGGTCCGATGCAGACGAGAACGCTTGGTGGGTCACTTTACTTTGTGACATTTATTGACGATCCTTTAAGGAAGACATGGGCATACACCTTGAAGAGAAAAGATCAAGTGTTAGGAGTGTTCAAGGAGTTTCGCGCCCTGGTGGAGAGAGAAACCGGTAAGAAGCTCAAATGCATCAGAACAGACAACAGTGGAGAATACAGAGGTCTGTTTGATCAGTACTGCAAGACGTAAGGAATCCGACATCAAACGACACCTCCGAAGACACCTCAGCTGAATGTCCTAGCTGAGAGGATGAACATAACCTTGTGCGAAAGTGTCAGAAGCTTATTGTCACAAGCCAAGCTACCGAATACATTTTGAGGGGAGGCACTCAGCACAGGAGTACATATTTTGAACATGTTCCCAGCGGTCACACTGAAAGGTAATGTTCCTAACCAAGCCTGGACAGGTAAAGAATTGTCTTATGAACACTTGCATGTCTTTGGGTGCAAAGCATATGTACACATCCCAAAGGACGAGAAATCCAAGCTTGATGCAAAGACGCGACAATGTGTCTTTATTGGCTATGGTCAGGATGATTTCGGCTACAAATTGTATGATCCTATTGAGAAGAACATTATCAGAAGCAGAGATGTTGTCTTCGTTGAAGACCATACCATAGAAGATATCCGGAAGGAAATGAAGACAATACCCCAGTAATAAAGAGATGTGAATCCAGAATCCCATACACTGGTGCCAGTACAAGTTAAAAATGAGGTTCCCAGACATGAGGGTACATGTGATGAAGCTCCCAGAGATGATGATCATGATCAACCACCAGTACCAGAAGCTACACCAACAGTTCCACAGAGAAGGTCTGACAGAGAGAGGCGACTTTCAACCAAATACTTTGTACATGAGTATGTGCTGCTTACTGACGGGGGAGAACCTGAGAGCTACCAGAAGGCTGTGGAAACAGAAGACAGAGAAAAGTGGGAGGAAGCCATGCAAGATGAGATGAAATCTTTACATGACAATCACACTTTTGAGTTGGTGAAACTGCCAAAAGGAAAACGGGCTTTGAAGAACAAATGGGTGTACAGGGTGAAGCAACATGAGCACACTTCACAACCCCGATACAAAGCCAGACTAGTCGTCAAGGGATTCAATCAGAGGAAATGCATTGACTTTGATGAAATCTTCTCTCCAGTTGTGAAGATGTCATCCATCAGAGTGGTACTCAGCCTAGCAGCAAGCCTCGATCTGGAAGTTGAGCAGATGGATGTCAAGACCGCATTTCTTCACGGAGATCTGGAAGAAGAAATTTACATGGAGCAACCAGAAGGCTTCAGAGTCAGAGGAAAAGAGGACTATGTGTGCAGACTCAGGAAAAGCCTCTACGGTTTGAAACAAGCACCGAGACAGTGGTACGTGAAGTTCGAGTCAGTTATGGGGGAGCAGGGATACAAGAAGACCACTTCAGACCATTGTGTTTTCGTTCAAAAATTTTCTGACGATGATTTTATCATCTTACTGCTGTATGTAGATGATATGTTGATTGTTGGCCGGAATCAATCAAGGATTGATAATTTGAAGCAGCAACTGAGTAAGTCTTTTGAGATGAAAGACTTGGAGCCAGCAAAACAGATTCTTGGCATCAGGATCGGCCGTGATCGGAAAGCCAGAAGATTATACTTGTCACAGGAGGAGTACATCGAGAAGGTACTTCAGAGATTCCAGATAGATAAGGCTAAAGCGGTTAGCACTCCTCTTGCTACCCACTTTAGATTGAGTACACAACAGAGTCCCTCTACTGAGACAGAGAATGAGGAAATGAAACAGGTTACATACACCTCAGCAGTGGGAAGTCTTATGTATGCCATGGTGTGCACGAGGCCAGACTTGGCACACGCAGTTGGATTGGTCAGTCGGTTTATATCAAACCCAGGACGGGAACACTGGAATGCGATTAAATGGATCATGCGGTATCTTCGAGGCACATCCAAAATGAGGTTATGTTTTGAAAGCAGTGAACTAGTGTTGATGGGCTACACCGATTCAGATATGGCAGGAGATGTGGATACCCGAAAGTCTACTTCAGGGTATCTGATTACTCTCTCAGGGGGAGCTGTGACATGGCAGTCAAGGTTGCAGAGATGCGTTGCACTTTCTACAATAGAGGCATAATTCATTGCAGTTACAGAAGCTTGCAAGGAATTACTGTGGATGAAGACATTCATCCAGGAATTGGGTTCAAGCAGGAGAAGTACACTTTATACTGTGATAGCCAGAGTGCTATCTACCTTGGTAAAAATTCCACATTTCACTCGAGGTCAAAACATATCGATATAAGGTATCACTGGATACGGGACGTCCTGAGCTCAAAGCTGTTAGAACTCAGGAAGATTCACACTGATGACAACTGTGCCGATATGTTCACCAAGATTTTACCGAAGGAGAAGCTTGAAATTTGTCGTGTCATAGCCGGGATGACAAAACTCTCCACATAGTCAGAGTGGGGAGATACAAAGAACTATGATTGGCTTGATCCCAACTCAGGGTACGTAGGCAGTCATACAGATGCAGCCAGGGGAGGATCCTTTTGAGGATCCGTTTTGGATGATTGATGGTCGGCTCAGATTTTGGGCAAATTTTTACCGAGAGGGAGATTTGTTGTGACCAGCTGTTGGTCACAACACCGAAAGTGCATGCAACTTGCATGCATCTGTCACCAGCTAAGAAACACGTTTTGACCAAACTGTGTTACACTGTGCACACAGTTTTGGCATTATAAAAGGGAGCCTTAGGATCAGTTATTATCATCCCAAAAATCCTGAGAGTGAAACACAGTGAGTTGAGAGTGTATTTTGAGAGTTTTTTTTTGTAAAATTTCGTATAAGTTTTGTAATTCTTTATTTTTGATATAAAGAAGAGTTTTCTCTCATTTCTCCTCTATAAGTGTGTGTTTTATCACAACAAGATGAAAGCTGGGGAGCAAGTGGGGGTGGACAAGGAAGTGATGGTAAACATGATAACCGACAGTGGCCGAGAGTTTGCAGTTTTGGCAGTAATGCCATGTAAAACGGCGGAAGAGAGGCAAATTCTGTAGAAACAGTGTGATAAAATAAGAACAACATTATCATGCACAACGAACCAAATGGAAATTTGAGTTGAATCGCGTATTTAATTGCTCTTTTTAAGATATTTCGAGATTCAGTTCAAAAATTATGCTTACAGTATATCGGTCTGGTTCTCGTTGTCCCTTAGATAAAACAAACTATAAATTTTTATCGTCTCCATCAAATTTGTACTAGAAACGATTGGCACACTTCCATCCTCAATTTTCTCTAAAAAAAAATAAAAATAAAAATAAATAAATAAATAAACATTTAACTCAACGAAAAAAAATGTCTTTTGCTTGCAATCTCATTCTCAAATACAGACCCGATGGGTCGGTGTCAGAGCTGTTGATTGAACAAGGTTCAGTACCACAATTGGCTATTGTTGCCATTGAAGATCCCATGCAAATACAGTACCACATAAAGCCAAGTGGGAGAAGATGAAAAAGGAAGAGAAAGTTCCCAATATTTTCTTCATTACTTTCTGTTTGGTCGCGGAGAAAATTTTGAGAAAAACATACAACTTACATATCCAGATGAATAATTATGTTATTTTATACATGTTTTTGGCTTCTCCTTCTTTAACAAATTATTCCATAACTATGCAGTTTTGCCAACAGTAATCGAGATTATAGTTGAAACATCGGATGAGCGACAAGTCACACTTACGGTACCAATTATGATTCGATTTTGCTCACATTAATTCTTATACCTCCAAATTTTCAAAAGAAAAATTTTTAATTATGTATTGTAAAAGTAAATGATGTTCTCGTTAGGATACTTGATTTTTCACCAATATTCTCTTATATCATTGCCAGTAGAATATGAATAACTTATTTGTCCGATATAAATTGCTATTTGGAAAAAATCTACTGTTTAACTTCTGTTCATTACTTAAAACGAGAAGCATTTATACTTGATTAAAATTAAAATTTCAGTGAAAGTAAATATATTTGTAAAGGATATTTATAGAGCGATATTTTTTTAGTAATATTTAAGTATTATTTCTAATTCAAACAGTTGAATGTATCTAAAAAAAGACTCAAATATATAACTTCTTAAAATATAAATGTCACTAAAAAATATCGACAACAGAATAATGTAATTTTTTTTTTACACGAGCTTTTTGTTGATTTTGTGAAATGAAAAGGTATCTCTACAAACAGGATCTTGGATGTGACTTGTGAGAAGGCTTTTAGGGGATAGAGAGCAATTCTTTAGTGAAACAGAAATATGAGTGATGTGATATTATCAATAAATTAATAAATAATATGTATGATTTAATATTTATCTTTTTATTTATTTTTTAATATTTTAACACGCGTGATAATAGATTATTAGATTGTTATACGGATGAATTGATAACTCTTTTGTATCGTAGATTTTCTCCCTCACAAAACATGCCACATTTGACCAACTTCAATTTATCTTCTGAGGTACTTCTATTTAAGGCTATTTACTATTCTTCCTCTCTCCGTTTCATTACTTTTACTTTTGGCCCCGGGTGGGCCGTCGGTGGGCCCTACTTTACATTCATCTAAAATCGCTGTGAAAAATAGGAAAAATGTTGAGCCCGCCAAATAAGGATCACGTTAGCTGAAATAACTGTTTCCAACTGAATTATGAAATCACCTACAGGTACGAGATCGAAACACAAAGATTCAGTGGACATCGTCTCGCTCAAACCCTGCCACCTCACCTTCGTCGAAGGTCTATCTACTTCACTTCAAATCCAACGGTCTAGATCTGTTGTGATTAAACACACATAATAGAGGTGAATTGAGAGAAAACTTTTCTTTATTATACACAAACAAAGAATTACAAAGCTTACAACCCTAAGCTTTACAAAAACTCTCAAACACTTTACTCTCTATCTCACTCACACGTTCTGGGATAATACTAACAATGGTTTAGGGCTCCTTTTATAGCTGCCAAAACGTGTGCTACAGTGCATACGTTTTGACAGCTTCTGCCAGCTTCTCATTTTTGCATGCCAACTACATGCTGTCCATTTCAAGCTTTCAGTGGAAATGTCCTCATGCAGCATGTGGGCTGCTTGCTGGCTTCAATAAATCTCCCCCTCGGTGAAGATTTCTCCAAAATCTGAGCCGACCATCAATCATCCAAATCGAATCCTCCAAAGGATCCTCCCCTGGCTGCATCTGTATGACTGTCTACGTACCTTGAGATGGGATCAAGCCAATCGTAGTTCTCTGAGTCTCCCCACTCTGACTATGTGGAGAGTTTTGTCATCCCGACTATGGCATGACAGATTTCAAGCTTCTCTTTCGGTAAGACCTTCGTGAACATATCAGCACCGTTGTCGTCGGTGTAAATTTTCCTGAGTTGTATCAGTCTTGAGCTCAGGACGTCTCGTATCTAGTGATACCTCACATCGATATGTTTTGACCTCGAGTGAAAGGTGGAATTTTTACCGAGATAAATATCACTCTGGCTATCGCAGTACAAAGTGTACTTCTCCTGCTTGAAACCCAATTCCTGGATGAATGTCTTCATCGACAGCAATTCCTTGTAAGCTTTTGTCATTGCAATGAATTCTGCCTCTGTTGTAGAAAGTGCAACACATCTCTGCAACCTAGACTGCCATGCCACAGCTCCTCATGAGAGAGTAATCAGATACCCCGAAGTAGACTTTCGGGTATCCACATCTCCTGCCATATCTGAATCGGTGTAGCCCATCAACACTGGCTTGTCGCTGCTTCCAAAATATAACCTCATCTTGGTTGTGCCTCGTAGACACCGCATGATCCATTTGACAGCATTCCAGTGTTCTTTTCCTGGATTTGACATAAACCGACTGACCAATACAACTGCATGTGCTAAGTCTAGCCTCGTGCACACCATGACATACATAAGACTTCTCACTGTTGAGGTGTATGGAACCTGTTTCATTTCCTCCTTCACTGTCTCAGTAGAGGGACTCTGTTGTGTACTCAATCTAAAATGGGTAGCAAGAGGAGTGCTAACTGCTTTAGCCTTGTCCATCTGGAATCTCTGAAGTACCTTCTCGATGTACTCCTCATGTGACAAGTATAACCTCCTGGCTTTTCGATCACGGCCCCAAGTCTTTCATCTCAAAAGACTTACTCAGTTGCTGCTTCAAATTATCAATCCTCGATTGATTCCGGCCAACTATCAACATATCATCTACATATAAAAGTAAGATGATAAAGTCATCGTCAGAAAACTTCTGAACGAATACACAATTGTCTGAAGTGGTCTTCTTGTATCCCTACTCCCCCATAACTGACTCGAACTTCACGTACCACTGTCTCGGTGCCTGTTTCAAACCATATAGGCTTTTCCTGAGTCTGCACACATAGTCCCCTTTCCCGCTGACTCTGAAGCCTTCTGGTTGCTCCATGTAAATTTCTTCTTCCAGATCTCCGTGAAGAAATGCGGTCTTGACATCCATCTGCTCAACTTCCAAGTCGAGGCTTGCTGCTAAGCTGAGTACCACTATGATGGATGACATCTTCACAACTGGAGAGAATATTTCATCGAAGTCAATGTCTTTCCTCTGATTGAATCCCTTGACAACTAGTCTGGCTTTGTATCGGGGTGGTGAAGTATACTTCTGTTGCTTCACCTCGTACACTCATTTGTTCTTCAAAGCCCGTTTGCCTTTTGACAAGTTCACCAACTCAAAAGTATGATTTTCATGCAGTGATTTCATCTCATCTTGCATGACTTCCTCCCACTTTTCTCTGTCTTCTATTTCCACAGCCTCCTGGTAGCTCTCGGGTTCTCCCCCGTCAGTAAGCAGCACATACTCATATGCAGAGTATCTGGTTGAAGGTCACCTCTCTCTGTCAGACCTTCTCTGTGGAATTGTTGGTGTAGCTTCTGGTACATGTGGTTGATCATGATTATCATTTCTGGGAGCTTCATCACCTGTACCCTCATGTCTGGGAACCTCATCTTCAACTCGTACTGGCACCGGTGTATGAGGTTCTGGATTCACATTTATGTATTGCTCGGGCATTGTCTTCATCTCACTTCTGATATCTTTTATGGTCTGGTCTTCGACGAAGACAACATCTCAACTTCTGACAATCTTCTTCTCCACTGGATCATACAGTTTGTAGCCGAAATCATCCTGACCATAGCCAATAAAGACACACTGTCGCGTCTTTACATCAAGCTTGGATCTCTCATCCTTTGGGATATGTACAAAAGCTTTGCACCCAAAGACATGCAAGTGTTCGTATGACACTTCTTTACCTGTCCAGGCTTGGTTAAGAACATTACCTTTCAGTGCGACTGCTGGGGACATGTTCAAAACATGTACTGTTGTGTTGAGTGCCTCCCCTCAAAATGTCTTCGGCATCTTGGCTTGTGACAGCAAGCTTCTGACCCTTTTGCACAAGGTTCTGTTCATCCTCTCCGCTAGGCCATTTAGCTGAGGTGTCTTCGGAGGTGTCGTTTGATGTCAGATTCCTTGCGTCTTGTAGTACTGATCAAACGGACCTTTGTATTCTCCACCGTTATCTGTTATGATGCATTTGAGTTTCTTGCCGGTTTCTCTCTCCACCAGGGCATGAAACTCCTTGAACACTCTCAGCACTTGATCTTTTCTCTTCAAGGTGTATGCTGATGAGTGGTATTTATATCACTTTTCCCACTCATTTGACCTAATATTTCGTATAGTTTCTCAAGTTTTGTGAACATTTTGATGTATTTTGTGTTATTTTGCAGATAAATAAAGTTTGGAAAGCATTGAAGACAAATTAGGGGCAAAATGGACAGAAATGGACAAAACTGGACAAAAAGGGAAAAATTGTCATTTCCGCGTCGCGACGCTGAAGCCTTGCGCGTCGCGACGCCCAGCCTGCACCGAAGCTGCTAAAATGCGCCGTTCACCATGTGTCAAAATCTGACTGGTCAACTTTGCTAACGTGCGCCGATCATGTTAACGTAAGCCGTGCCACGTGTCACCATCTCAACGGACTTGCTAAAATGCGCCGTTGCCACGTGTCGCGATCAGACGCTGTCGACAATCGCCCTCCACACATCAGCATGAGGTCAGCAATGACGTCATGAACAGTGCCACGTCATCACTCAATTATTGAGTACCAGCCGCCTTTGCCACGTGTCGCCTTATCCTCTTATCCGAAATGCCACGTGTCAAGCTGTTATTGTGCCACGTTTCACTGTTCCAACGTCGCGACGCTGAACCCTTCTAGCGTCGCGACGCTGGAACCCAATCTACGCCTATAAATTCAGCTCAAGATTTCAGAATTCAGTGCACCTTCCTCTCTCTTTCTTTCATGTAAGGAGAGAGTTTCTCTCTCTAAAATTTCTTTTAGTTTTTAGTTTTTACTTTTGTAAATATTTTTAATTACGTTTTGTAATAGTAATAGTTATTTTACTTTTGTTTTAGTAATAGTAATTTATTTTTACCTTTTTACTTTTACAGTTTTACTATTCTACCATGCCGAGGTAATTTTCCTCTGCTAAGGCAAAAGGTAATTCTTTTACTATTGCTAGTTAGATTAATCTCCCTTAAATATAATATATTCACCATTTAAAATATTGACTTAAAAAGGAATACCGCTATATTGGTCGGTTGGCTATTCAATTTAAACTGGTTAAACCTGACTAAGTAAGGATACCGCCAGACTGGTCGGTTGGTAATTTTATTTTGGTTCCGCCTTTATGGCTGGTTATTTTGGTTCCGTCTTTATGGCTGGTTATTTTGGTTCCGCCTTTATGGCTGGTTATTTTGGTTCCGCCTTTATGGCTGGTTGAACTTAATTTGACTTAATCAGGTTACCGCCTATATGGCTGGTTGGTATAATTATCACGAGTTAATATATTATATTATGGGAGATATCTAATTAGTAAATAGTAGAAGTTAATTCCTTTTACCTTAGTATTTTATTTTATTGCATTTTACTTTTCAGCTTTTACTTTATGTCTTTTACTTTTCAGCATTTTTATGTCTTTTATTCCAGCCCAAGCTATGTGTCATAACTAAGTTAGTATTTAGGGTTGTGATGAATTCCAATATCACTGTTTTATAAGGGGTTAAATTATAGTTTTGGTATTTTAAAGGTTTATTTACTAAGTCTTAGCTTAATGCTTCTTATTGTCTGATCACCAATAAGATTGATGTGGTAAATCTAAAATGAACTAGACATAGGGATTTTAGGTTCAGCCTTAGACTTAATAGCCCACGATCTTCCTTGAGGATAGATAACCCTTTAATAGATTTCCTTACAGGATATGAATAAACCTGTCGGGCGGGGGTATCCATAATTGGAACTTAATCTTAATGAATCTAGGTAATTTGGTTGACATAGACATATGATTCAATTGGATTATACTAGGTATTTGTAATTGACCATCGGAAGAGGCTTTTACATAATTTTGTGTTCCAGGTTAATAAATCAATATTTTACCCAACTATAAGATAACCACTTCATCTTTTAAAAGATATTAGAATGAATCACAACCCTAAGATCTTTGAGTCTTTTATTTATTTTCCTTAGTATTTTCTTTTGTCTTTTTATTTATTTTAATTAGCAATTCCACAATCAACCAACCAAAAGCAATCATGTCATTTCTCCCTATAATTAGATACTTGTAAATAAATAGATTCAATAATTAATAACAACAATAGGAATTAAGTCCTCGTGGGATCGATATTTTTATACTACTTGAACGATACGTGCGCTTGCGTTATACTTGTGTGATTACACCGGTCATATGCCCAGATCCTCCTTGAATGATCATCTATGAATGTCATAAAATACAGTGACCCACCAAGTGTTCTTGTCTGCATCGGACCGCATACATCTGAATGTATGAGATCTAGTACCACCGGTTTCCGTTAAGGCGGGGAGCTCTGGAAGGACACTCTGTTCTGCTTTCCAGCCATGCAGTGTTCATACTTCCGTAAGTGTGAGTTCTTCAATTCAAGAAGAACATTCCACTTGCGTAGTATCTCCATCCCCGTTTGACTCATGTGACCAAGCTTTTTGTGCCATAGCTCGACTGCCTCATTACTGTTGACTGTATTTATGCTACTATTGGAAAGCTTAGCATACATCAAATATAGAGTTGAGTCTTTCTTACCTCGTGCCACCACCATTGATCCTTTAGTGAGCTTCCAGGTGTCGTCACTAAAGATGCTGCAGAAACCTTCATCATCCAGCTTGCCTGTTGAGATCAGGTTTAACCGGATGTCTGTGATGTGATTGACTCTCTTCAACACTAGCCTTGTCCCGTTCTCTGTTTCAAGGCAGATGTCTCTAATACCGACGGCTTTGGACTGTCCATCATTCCCCATCCTTACAGAACCGTAGTCCCCTGGTGTGTAAGATGAAAAGAAGTCTCTGCGACATGTGGCATGTATGGGGGCGCAACTATCTATCACCCAACTGGTCTCGTGGCTGGCAAGATTCACAACATCTTCTTCATATATTATGCAGAAATCTTTGGAGGTCTTTTCGGTGGTAGTAGCAACTCTTTCTTGGTTAGAGTCACCATCTCTCCTGGACTGTTCGTTCTTCAGTTTGTAGCAATCCCTCTTTATATGACCTTTTTTTTACAGTGATAGCACTCAATATCTCTAGTTTTAGATTTACCTCGGTTTTTGTCTGATCTCCCTGGGCCTCGGCTTTTACTCCTCCCCCTTCTGGTGTTCTTCTCCGTCACTAGAGCTTCTGAGGTAGAGGTTGATGCTGACTCCTGTATTCTCGTCCTCTTTTCTTCATCGAAGATCCTGGTATTTGCCATCTCCATAGTGACTTTCTCATCTGCGGCTGAATTGATCACCGTAGATCTGAACGTTTCCCAAGATTCTGGTAACGTATTAAGGAGTATTAAGCCATTTACCTCATCACTGAAGTCTATGCCCAAACATTACAATTCTTTCATGGTGCCGAGGAAATCGTTGATATAGTCCGCCACAGCTGTACCTTCCTGGTATTTCAACCCCATTATCTTCTTGATGTAGTACAGCTTGTTGTTGTCAGTCTTTGCTCGGAAAAGCTCCTCCAGCTTTCTCCATAAGACACGTGTATTAGCATCTTCACTAACATGGTTCACGATACTGTCGTCAATCCACTGACGAATAGTACTACATGTTTTTTGGTGAAGATTAGCCCACTTCTCATCGGTCATTTTTTCTAGTTTCTCCTTCAGAAATATCGATCCATCATAGTCATTCACATACAGAAGGTCTTTCATCCTTCCTCTCAATGTGAAATAATTTGTACTGGTTAACAAAACCATTTTTCCGTTGCCCCCTTCCATCATAAAAAATCTTAGTAGAATTTCAAAAAACGGACCTCTCCGTTGAGTCCGGAATGGTCGAAAATGGTGGAAATGATACTTCATTTGTCAAAATCCGACACAGGGACCAATTTGCAAATTTCAGAAATTACAGGGGTCAAAGTACAATTTCCGAAAGTGTAGGGGTCAAAGTGCAATTACGAAAAAGTTCAGGGACTAAATTAAAATTTTAAAAAATTCATGGACTAAATTGAAAATTTCTGAAAGGATAGGGGCTAAATTGTAATTTTCAGAAAGTACATGGACCTATATGAAATTTACCAGACACCACTGGTGGCAAATGCTGACGTGTTGCTGACGTGGCTGCTGACTGGATGCCACGTGTCTGCTGACTGTGTTGCTGACGTGTCCTATTGAC
Source organism: Zanthoxylum bungeanum (assembly GCA_019454045.1). Lineage (NCBI taxonomy): Eukaryota > Viridiplantae > Streptophyta > Magnoliopsida > Sapindales > Rutaceae > Zanthoxylum > Zanthoxylum bungeanum. The sequence continues at coordinate 3,697 of SKCR01014294.1, read as the reverse complement.
TGGGCTGCTGACTATGTAGGGTCTGATGACTGGACGCTGACGTGGCGGCTGACTCAGCGTCTTCAACCTTCAACTAGCGCGTGCGAAGCCCGTTTGCGCGTGCGGCGCGTGTGTGCTGTCCCTGGACCTCCGATCGATGGCTGGAAAATACCACTGTGCTCATCTCGCCATGAAAAGTCTGATTGTATGCTTAAAATCAATTTTTGACAACCTTTGTCGGAACCGACTTTCCGAACCGAATCTCTGTTTCCGAGTTTCGGGATCCCTCTGTGGAACCTTAGCTCTTGATATCACTTGTTGTGATTAAACACACACAATAGAGGTGAATTGAGAGAAATACAAACAAACAATTACAAAGCTTACAATCCTAAGCTTTACAAAAACTCTCAAACACTTTACTCTCTATCTCACTCTCACGTTCTCGGATAATACTAACAATGGTTTAGGACTCATTTTATAGCTGCCAAAACGTGTGCTACAGCTTCTGCCAGCTTTTCATTTTTGCATGCCAACTGCATGCTGTCCTTTCAATCTTTCGGTGTGAAAATTCGATTTTACACAACGGTTCTGACCCTATGCGGAATTACAAACAATAAGCAGGACAAGTCCTGTTACTGCTACTATATGGATGAAAAAGAGGCAACCACAATATCCAACAATTAAAATATGCTGCAAATATAAAAACAATAATAATAAATTAAAGCAGCAAATTAAAATCAATCACACAAAATTCAACACAATGATTTTGGTGACGAAGTGGAAAACTCTTCCGAGTAAAAAACCACTCCGGGTATAGGCTACCACCCGAATCCACTATATAGAGAAAAACTTACAGTGATGGTCAAGACCTATGGTGGCAACTCTACCGACTCAAGTACCTCAATACTGCAAGAACTCAAGGAACTCCTCAAGCCCGCGACCCACGGTTTTCTTCAGAACCTCTGAAGTCTCTGAGTAGATTATATCACCTCTGAACGCCGGAACTCCGACTACCAAAACTCCTCCTATAGAACTCTAAAGGATTAGGGATTTTGGGTTATGTTGTGTTGAAGGTTTATCAAAGAAACATTCACACCATCAATAAAGAAGACAAGAAGATAAAAAGTCTTCAATGGTGGAATCAAAGAGAGTTGAAAGCTTTGAGAGGTTTTGGCTCAAGGGAAAAGTGTGTTTCAGCTCTTTCAACTAATGGGGAATGGCGGCTAAGTGTTATATTTATAGGTAGGGTGAAAACCTAGGGTTTTACAGGCCAAAATCACGTTCAGATCGCAGTCACGTTCGAACGCTTACTTGAACGCTACTCGAACGCGCCCTTTCTGTGAAGACTCGTTCGAACGCCAATCGAACGCATAACGAACGGATGCTCTCTGGAATGATCCCGTTCGAACCCAACAAGAACGAGACTCGAACATTTGCTCTCTGGAATTCCAGTTCGAACCCGAAGACGAACGTGTCACTAACGCCACATGTTCGAACCCATTCACGAACTCAGCATTAACGCCAATCATTCGAACACTGCAACGAACGCACCACGAACGCATGTCTGATGCACAGCAGCCAAAAACCAGTCCAATTGCACAAGGATCTTCATGATAAATTACAACACAATTGAACTTGTTTTGTCACGGACACATGCCAATAAAAATGGAACTCACAATCTCCCCCTTTGGCATTCCGTGACAAAACACTACCTAATACAAAGACTACGGTAATAGACCCAAAAAGAAAATAATCAACTGTCAACCATCAAAACAGTGACTTATTACAAATGGACTCGATCTAATACCTAACAAGTAGTCTTGAAAACAATACCACCGCAGCTACATACCTGCTACCTGAAACATCCACAAACAAAACATACCGTGAAAAGCATTGGGATAATCAAGTAAAACATAAAGCAAGTAAAAATCTCATGCATGAACAAGTAGAAATCCCTCTCCCCCTTAATCTTAACTCCCCTTAAAATGGAGAAGTATAAAGGATATTCTACGGCTCTCTCCTATATATTAAGTCTCTCCCCCTTAATATATTACTCTCCCCCTTGTTGTCACGAAATGACAAAGGGTAAAAGAAACAGGAAAAATAACAGGAGAACAGGAGAAAACACATGCAAGAGCAGAAACAGACAGGAATTACTCCCCCTCACTAACAGGCACATATAGTTAGTAAAAAAAAATAAGCAAATGGGAAGAGAACACTCAATGATATGCAAAATAAATGATATGCAAAGATATGAAGCATATACACGCACACAATGAGATAAACAAAATATCCTGTCAAAAACTGACTGAAACAGCATTTCAAGCTGAGACAATGATACCCAGTCAGTATTCAGCTGTTTATGACATGAAACAATATGCATGATTTTAAAAGAGGCTAAATACAAAAGTCATGCATATGACATAAACACCAAAGCATATAAAGCACTTGCGTGGAAAAATAAAGTGCATAACGAATCAAGGCTTAAAATCTTATTTTATGAGCTGGATACAGCCAAAGAAATCCATCTCTAAACAAACCAAGTCCATAAAATAGGTGTTCAAACCCAACACTACTAGGACCTGAAAATAAGCAACATTGGTTGCATGCAATATTATTTACCCCAGAAATATCATGAGCTCATAATTAATAACTCTTTCGAGTGAAGGGTTTTTGCCCTTATCTTTTGAATTTGGCCACATTAGCTCTTTTGCACTTGAGTCTCATTTAATAATATTTTTTTTGTTTATTTCTTTTTGCTTGTACAATGGGATAGCAAGGTCATCTAGTCAAAGGTCACACTATTTAAATGAACAAAGTATGATAGAAATTAGATTGCAGTCCAAAAACTCATACATGCGACTAAGCCTTGCTAAAATAAAAACGTGTATGTTAGGTGCAAGCACAGGATATACCAAAGGTTTTTATCACACACACTCATGTATATAGAGCATCAAGAAAAATAAAAGCATATCATACATGCATAATCATATATCCTACATACCAGGATCACATGCATAAGCTTTTCATGCTCTAACAAGCCGTAAAATAAAATAATTTTTGTCTTTTTCATTTTTTTTTTGTATTTTTCAGATTTTAACAAATAAAAATAAAGACATCAACAGCTTGTAAAACATCCAATGGTACGTGGAGTTGTATCCCGAGTGCAGATCATACAACTGTCCATTTGGAATCGGCTATGAAATTTATGTCCGGGTTTCCATCCTATATACCAAGGGACATATAACAAAAACAAGACACACACACCCATATGCTGTGAAAACAGAATAAACGTGCAAAAACATAAAACACACGCACACACACATGCAATGGGAAAAAAAAAAATGCATCTTTTAAGCAGAGTTACACCGAAGTGCACTCTCATCATGTCCATCAGAACATGCAGAAGTAGATGGGAAGCCGACTTGCTTCCTCACCCAAACCTTTCTAGGAACCTCATCCACTTGAGAATTCCTAGTCAACAAATTAAGTTTCTCACTAAGAAATTTTGTCAGTTTAGTTAGTGCAGAAACTTGAGAAGCTAGATTTGAAGAGTCAAATCTAGGTGACACCTTCTTAGGCCTCTTCTTTTGCTTGTGAAGCATGAAGCACTTAGGCCTAATATGTCCCGCCTTGCCACAATGATGGCACACAGGCACAAACCTCGGATGAGAGCGAGGTTTACCCACAACACCTCTAGATTGAGGTTGGGAAACAG